>CM051261.1:69685921-69690921 GCA_027921565.1 Artemia sinica | reverse complement strand
TATCCCAAATCATAAGTTTCAGACAGCATTCACCTACGAAATACTAAGAAACCTTAGCTCAGAAAAGTCTGAAATAACCAACTACTCATCCCAAACTCGAAGTTTCAGACAACAAACACCTATGAGTGACTAAGAATCCTAGCTCTGAAAAGTCTAAAAAGCAAACTACACCTCCCAAATCATAATTTTCAGAAAGGACACACCTATGAAAGGCTAAGAAATCTAGCTCAGAAAAGTCAAAAATAGCAAATTAACCATCCCAAATCATAGGTTTCAGTCAACACACACCAACGAAAGACTAAGAAACCTAGCTCAGAAAAGTCAAAAATAGCAAACTACTCATCCCAAACTATTGGTTTCAGACAACATTCACCTACGAAATACTAGAAAACTTTAGCTCAGAAAAGCCTGAAACAGCAAACTAAACATCCCAAATCATAATTTTCTAACAACACATATCTATGAAAGGCTAAGAAACCTAGCTCAGAAAAGTCGAAAATAGCAAACTACACATCCCAAATCATAGGTTTCAGACACCACACACCTATGAAAGACTAAGAAATCCAACTCAGAAAAGTCAAAAATAGCAACTACATATCCCATATCATAAGTTTCAGTCACCACACACCTATGAAAGACTAAGAAATCCAACTCAAAAAAGCCCGAAATAGTAATTTACATATCCCAAATCATAAGTTTCAGACAGCATTCACCTACGAAATACTAAGAAACCTTAGCTCAGAAAAGTCTGAAATAGCCAACTACTCATCCCAAACTCGAAGTTTCAGACAACAAACACCTACGAGTGACTAAGAATCCTAGCTCTGAAAAGTCCAAAAAGCAAACTACACCTCCCAAATCATAATTTTCAGAAAGGAAAAAAGGACACACCTATGAAAGGCTAAGAAATCTAGCTCAGAAAAGTCAAAAATAGCAAATTAACCATCCCAAATCATAGGTTTCAGTCAACACACACCAACGAAAGACTAAGAAACCTAGCTCAGAAAAGTCAAAAATAGCAAAACTACTCATCCCAAACTATTGGTTTCAGACAACATTCACCTACGAAATACTAGAAAACTTTAGCTCAGAAAAGCCTGAAATAGCAAACTAAACATCCCAAATCATAATTTTCTAACAACACATATCTATGAAAGGCTAAGAAACCTAGCTCAGAAAAGTCGAAAATAGCAAACTACACATCCCAAATCATAGGTTTCAGACACCACACACCTATGAAAGACTAAGAAATCCAACTCAGAAAAGTCAAAAATAGCAAAACTACATATCCCAAATCATAAGTTTCAGTCAACACACACCAACGAAAGGCTAAGAAACCTAGCTCATAAAAGCCTGAAAAAGCAAACTACTCATCCCAAACTATTGGTTTCAGACAACATTCACCTAGGAAATACTAGGAAACCTTAGACTCAGAAAAGCCTGAAGTAGCAAACTACACATCCCAAATCATAGGTTTCAGACAACACACATCAACGAACGACGGGGGATCGGGGGAGGACCTTTGGGACCCAGGAGGACGTTTGGGGGTCCGGGGGGGGGCAGTTGGGGACCGGTGGAGGGCCTTTGGGACCCCGTTGGTCCTTTGGGAGCTCGATGGGCCTTTGGGGGGCTGGTGGGCCCTTGAGGACCAGGGGAGGGCCCTTGAGGGTCTGAGGAGGGCGTTTGGGGGGCTGGGGCTCTTTGGGAGCTTGGGGGAACTTTGAGTACCGGTGCTTCCTTCGGGGTTGGGGTAGGAGGATCGGAACCCTTTGGGGTTGGGTTAGAGGACCTCACAACACTGTTCAAATGAAACTTGTGTATTATAACGTCCATAGAGTTTCACCATTAATTTCTCTTCTAAATCTCTTCAAAAATCATCTTTTAAAATATCTCTATCTGTTTCGCCCAAATAATCCCATAACCTCTCTAAAACGGTTTCGCCCAAATAATCCCTAAACGTAATTCAGCGTGTTCCTTTTGTTTGGCATCTCTGCGCTAATGCATTTCAAATTAATTAGAAACCTGATTCCCGCGCTAAAACAATTCATCGCTAAGATGTTTCTTGGAGAATGGTTTCCATGGCCTTTGGCTATTAATATCCTTTGGAGTTCGATCAAAAGAGTTGTTTCCGAGGTAAAGACATTAATGACTTGGATCTATTCCTGGAGAATCGTTTTCTAGGTGAAAATTTTTAAAGTCTGACAGATGATGTCATTGGTTGATTGATCTGTCAAGAAAGGGGAAATTAATTTGTTGTTTCTAAGGGGAATTATTGATTCACGATAGGTGAATTGAGGTCGACAGCACAGGTGTTCCAAGGTCGATGTTGTTGTTGTTGTAAGTGCACGCTCTCAGCGAATGTCAAGGTCAAATTGTTATGTAAACAAAGCCCTCTGATTGCCTGAGAATGGGGGATCTAACTGTTACCATGGAAACTCACAACATTTGGCTTGAACAACAATAACAAATACTGTTTCCCGGAAACTCATAACATCTGGCTTGAACAACAAATATTGGAAACACGCGATCTCCCCGGAAACTCATAACATCTGCATTGAACAACAACAAGAAGGGAGTGACAAAGTTCCTGTTTTTCCCATTCTCACTGACAAAATCCATAAAACCGTCAAATAATCAACACACATAACCATCCATGAAAACAGACATAAATGTGACAAAATTCCTGTTTTTTCATTCTCACTGAGAAAAATCCATAAACCATCCATAAATGTGACAAAATTCCTGTTTTTCAAATTCTCACTGACAAAATCCATAAACACATCAATAAATCGATCAACACACATAACCATCCATGAAAACAGACAAAAATGTGACAAAGTTCCTGTTTTTCCAAGTGAGAAAATTCCTGTTTTTCAATCTCAGTGAGAAAACCATAAACCACGTGGTACGTACGGGACTCAATAAGGCCCTTCTACTTATATATATATATATATATATATATATATATATATATAGTATATATATATTATATATATAATATATATATATATATATATATATATATATATATATATATATATATATATATATATATATAAATTAAAAACATAATCTGTGCTAAACGAAATGACAAATATATAAATGAAATATAGAATTAAAGGAATAAAATACATAACAACTACAATATAATAGATGTAACAAAAATAGCAATAAAATCAAATATATTCAAATACTCAAACTTTAAGATAAGCCAGTTGGAACATACTCAAGCTTTTAAGTATTTTGAGAGTTAAATAAGGACTGCATCAATTGATGCCCTGTAATGAACTTAGGAATGTAAGATGGGTGTCTTGGTTTCGAAAAAGGGACACATACTGACTTATGAAGTTCCATATTCCGATTATGACAGTGAGTAATTTTCGATTCCGTTAGGTCCGCACAGGGTTGTCATCATACGTCCTTGTTGAGTGAAGACGAACGAGTCTGTATAGATGCACACAGTGGCGAATTAGTTTTCTTATATTTGAATATATTTTTAAATTGCATACATATTTCTATTTTATTGCACTTTTTTTACTATTAAATTTTTAACCAATAATCCACTCTCAGCCCGTTTTCTCTTCCAAATTCATTGTTTTTGTTTTGTCACTGCCACGCCTACAGGTTGTGCTGACACATTTTTTTGATAATTACCGAGCATCGTTTGTTAAGTTGCTCTTAAAGGGAGGGTTAGTAGTGCAATGTAGATCAAGAGTATAATGTAGAGTACAAGCGTACAATGTAGAGGATCAATGTAGATCAAGATTACAAGTAGATCAAGAGGTGGTATTGATTATAAATTGGCTGTGGTGATCTCGCAAAGTGAAAATTAAAGATTTAAATAGTGACGAAGACCACACTGCTTTCCATCATCAACAATAAGTAGAACAACAGGGAAATTTTTATACAAGACAGTGGAACGCAAACACTGGACAGTGAACAGTGGTTCCACTGTCTTGTATAAGAAAAAATTCCCTGTTGTTCTACTTATTGTTTAAAATTTAAGATTCCATGCATATTTTTTTTCTCTTTTAGAAGGACCAGCCCGTAGTGCCCTAGATGATGAGATTGACGGTCTAATGAAGGATCTTGACAATATCCCCCGTCGTCGTCGCATATAATTACCACACCCGACTCTGAAGATCTTAACGCAGATGCACTTATTAAGGTATTTTTCTTCTAGATTCTTGACAAAAGTTGAATTTAGGGTTGTGAAGGGACAGTTCGGTCGTTAGGGGACAGTTAGGCTGTGGGAAGGCATGCTTTCTTATGCACATATCTAGTAAGTTCATATTTTGGCACTAAAAAGGTTGAAAAAATGATGTTGTTGTAGTTTCCGACTTTTTTAATGTCTATTTAGATACTACGTCCAGAAATAAATTTTCATGGACTTTAACAAAAAATTCTTTTATTCTATTTAATAAATTTAATAATTCTAATTTAGAGCTCAGCTTTGTGTTTGCTATTTAAGTTATCAGAGAACAGAGGCAGTAACTTCTAGGAATCACAGCCCTTTTCCCCCTAGCTACGTACGTAACCGATCCAATACTGAATATTTTGCTTGAAAAATATCTTCGAAATTTAGTGCGTTGTCTGCTTTTAGCTGCCTCCTCTAATTCCTCTTATTCCCTCTTAATGGAAAAGAATCAAAAGAGTAGGAAAAGAGCAAGATCAGAAGATGCAAAGAGCAGAATAGGACAGTGGAATATAGGAAATTGAACAAAATATAAGATTGCAAAACGAGATGGGTACCCAAAAAAAAACCCTAGTTTAGATTTTAGTTAATTTCAAATAAAGAGCCAAAAAGGGAGGGTGATCTTACCAGTTTTTGAAGCACTACGAAGCTATATATGGACTTCCCAAGAACGGGGTTCAACTAAATGACAAGTGTGAAACTTAGGGGCCAAGCTGCCCCAAAGAACAATGTTTGGAGGGTCTCCGCATAAATGGTTATAGAGGATCAATTGTACAGATAAATCTTCTTTTAAAATGCTAAAAAA
>CM051261.1:69668421-69680921 GCA_027921565.1 Artemia sinica | reverse complement strand
GTTACCCTTTGGTCACTTTTGATTCTTAAAAAAGGAACACTTCCAATTTTCCAATTGAATGAGCCCCTCCAAGATTAATACGACCACCCCTTCCGCAAAAACCTCATATGTTAACAATGGGCAACTTGCATAAGTTACTGCCCTTGACCTTGGGCTATGGGGGATTTTTCAACCCCAGAGTTATAGTAATTTGGCTTTTGAACCATATTGAAAAGAATTACTATTTAAAAATTTTGATCGGATGAATTTTGAGAAAAAAGAGCGTGATGAGGAGAGGGCTGGTTAACTTCCGATCACTTTCAACACTTAAAAAGGGGTCTAGAACTTTCGATTTCCAGTCGATTGAGCCTTATCCAAAGTTTTAAAAAGGGTGGGGCGGGGGGGGGGTCTAATTGTCCTCAGATCACTCTTGAGTCTTAAGAAGGGAACTAGAACTTTTGATTTAAAATTTAATGAGTTTTCTCCGAGGCAGAAGTCTACTAAACCACCCTTCCAGAAAAATCTTACATGTTAACAACGGACTGCTTGCATAACTTACAGTCCTTGCCCTGGGGGCCGTGAGGGCTTTATCAACCCCGAGGGCATAGTTATTCCACCTTCGGAGTGTTCTGAACAAAATAACTATCTAAAAATTTTGATCGGATTTATTTGGGAAAAAGAGGGCACGGGAGGCTAGTGACTCTCCGATCACTTTTTACTCTTCAAGATGAAGCTAGTGCTTTCAAATTCCAATCAAATGAGCCTCCTCCAAAGTATAAACGACCACTCCTTCCATAATAACCTTATATGCTCCCGGGCATAAACTCTTGCCTCCAGGATCCGGGGGTTTCTGTCAACCCCAAAGGCATTGTTATATGATCTTTAGATTATTTTGAACAAAATGGCTATCTCAAAATTTCGATTGGATGCATTTGGGGAAAGGAGAGCGTGGGGGAGGGAAGATAGTTGCCATCCGATCACTTTTGACTCTTAAAAAGAGAACTAGAACTTTCAATTTCCAATCAAATGAACCACACCCTCCAAATTTATATCGTGAAAAACAAAAAAACAAAACGTAAAAACAAACAAACAATATTAGCCTACTCGAGCAGTTAAGAGGTTTAAGATAGGTGGTGGTAGCGGGGGGGGGGCAGCACCACTTCCGTTTTTAAACCTTGAATAGCCTTTTGAAATTATTTTGGTGTACAGGGGTTAATGTTATGACAAACAAAATACACACTACTCAAAACACTAAAATTGTTTTCAGTAAAGCGCAAACGACGCTTACCTTCAGATGGTATAGGGGTGATAATCGTACTCCTGTTTGTGGTAATTTCTGTTCGTCTTAAGTCTGACTTGAATGCTCATTTTAATTTTTGTTAGTTTTATGATTCATTCACGCACCTATAGTAGCATCTGTTTATCTCTATGCTTGACACCTTTATTCATTTTATCTTGTGTTTGTTTTTTGGCTTCACTTATTCAATGATAGTAATTTTTGGTCGTCATAAGTTTGGATTATTGTATGCTTTAATTTCTGCTTGTCTTAGGTTTAAATAGGACTCTTTACTTTAAAAATTTTTTTTTTTTGGAAAATGGTTAAAAAAATTACTCCAAAATTATTGATAGTTCTTCAAACTCAGCATGTTATAATCTATGCATAGTAATTTGTAAACTTGTACTGCGAAAAGAAAGTTCTCATTTAGCGCTAAATATATATGTTTTGCCTATGTTATATTTTTGCATATTTTATATTCTTTATAAACACATATTACGTATATTACATTGTATATTTTATATTATTTAATATTGCATATTTTATGCATTTTCCACACTGAGAATTAAAAAACTTTCATTTGCTATGGTTGTCAGTGCTACAAAAATATGAGGACAACCTAAAAAACTTAAAAAACTTAAATTCTCATTCATATTTTGAAATCTATCAGATTTGTCGCTCACAATTTCTAGTTTCATGTTGCCCAATAACACTTTCCAATATATTGATAGTTGTTTGAAGTATCGTATCGCGTGTCATTACCCGATAATTTTCAAGTATCGCTCAAGTCTTTTTATTAACAATATCTGCTATACACGTACGTCTTTCTAGTTTGCGCGGGCTATTGAATGCTTCAGTGCCCTTACCGGGCCAAATCACCGGAACCTATCCCTTGGTGGCCAACGGCTACCAGACTTCTTACTTGCATACAGGAGAAGGTATAGATTTCACTTCCATATTATGTCCACAAGACCCCCTTTCGAGTAAAAATTGGAAACTATCCAATATAAAATGTTGTTTAATTAGTTTAAACAATTAAAACAATTAGTTTGAACAATTTAACTCTTAGAAAATATTGAACAATTAGGAGCTTTTACTGCAAAAAAAGAAGGAAGGAAATTTTAATGAATACACTAATTTCATCCTCATAGCTGATGAAAGTAAAATTAGTTTTTCTAAATTGCTTGTCATTTCAGAATTTTAACAACAAGTATGACGCAAAACTAAAAAAGCTGGGAGTGACGTCACCAACTGATGACGTCACTAAGAAAATTGTTGATTATCACCTGCCCACTTTGGATGATGAAAAAAGAAGACAGAGACTCAAGGTAAATAGCAAATATTTTCATTAATTCTTGTCCCTTCCATATAATTCCCAGTGACTAGTAGAGTGACCACCCACGGCCATTCCAGGGTTTGGCGTTAAAAAAAGTTTTCATATCATATCCCCTTAAATGCGTACGTATATTTTTATTTCAAGTGGCTTTATAGTCAGAAGGGGGATTATCCTGATTTTGACATGGATTGTCAAACAGTGGCGTCAATTTGCAAAAACTAGAGGGATTCAAAATGTATTATTCAAAATCTAAGGATTAAACGGGGTGAAGCAATGGGGATTGAATCCCCTGCCCCTCCCCCAGTTGGCGCCACTGTTGCCTAGTCCTAAAAAAAGACACGGATCACAAACACATACCGCAGTTACCTTCCGCTAAATTTTTATTTAGCCTTTGTGTTTTTACTTTTAGTGGACGGAGCTTCGCTTAGTTAAAAAAAAGTAGTTTTCTAAGAACTTAATTTTGCTTTTATTTGGGCAGACCTGTTTGCATATTTACAGAGACAAATTATTCTATACTATCGACAATCAAATTAAATTGTAATGTGCTTCTAAAAATAATTAGCAGACACAATCATCTTTAGCAGAATTTATTATAACTATTCCAAGTATTAGTGACGTAATTCATTCGATGAATGTTGGAAAATTTTGGCTATGGAAAAAACTTTCCAGTGAAAAATTCAACAAATATAAGACTCGGGACTCAACCCATTGGGTTCGATGTCTGGACATGACATTCACTGCGCTAATTAAGCCTATAAATACTGGTGAAGTTAGGAGAATCTTAGGGAAACGCATAGAAATGTGACGTCATTAATCCGAAAACTTGTTATTCTAAAATTAAGCCTCAAAGCGAATTTTTCCAAAGCTGTGGCCTATCTAAGTGATTCTTTTCACACTGGAATACATACATACGTATATATATATATATATATAGATATATATATATATATATATATATATATATATATATATATATATATACATATATATATATTTATATATATATATATATATACATACATATATAGATATATATATATATATATATATATATATATATATAATATATATATATATATATATATACATATATATATATATATATATATATATATATATATATATCGCGGAAGCTTCACCGTCATCCAAGGGGACTTCAATTCCTTCTCTACAAATTAATGGGACTGTGGTACAAGATCCATAGGACAAGGCTGAAGCTCCTGCTAAGGCCTTTGCAGAATTTTTGAATTTCAATGAAGACGGTAGAGAAATGCCAAGTTTCTCTGACCGAAACCTGTACTGTCCTGGATCGTGTGAATTTTTCTGCTTTTAAAATTCTTCGCATTTTGTGGCATCTTGATGTGATCAGAGCCACAGGTCCTGACAATATACTAAATGCTGTCCTCAAATCCTGCAGTGCCGAACTAGCTGGACCATTGTCAGTGGTTTTTCGAATATGCTTTCGCTCCGGAACTTCGCACAAACATGGAAATCCACCGATTTTATACCTTTCCTAAATTCAGAGGGAGATCCAACGAGCGTGGGCACCTATAGGCCTATTAAACCTCCTCTCCTGCGTTGGCAAAGTCTATGTGAATGTCTCCAATAAAACATATCAGCAGTTTATGGAATCAAATGACCTTCTAGGCGATCGCTAATATGGATTCCGGAGGAAACACTCAACATTAGACTTCCTAGCGGCACAGCTTCTTGATTGGATCGAACTTCTGGCAAGGGTTAGGACATTAGGCTATTGTCATTCAGCATTTCCAAGGCTTTTGAAAGAGTATGGCACCGTAGCCTGCTAAAGAAACTCCATGCGTACAGTGTTTGTGGATGTCTGTTAAGAGTGATTGAGAGCTTTCTTTTAGATCGTTAACTGCGGGGTTCTCCTCGACGGTTTCATTTCCCGAGAATATTAATTGAAAGTAAGGGTTCCCCGGGACAGTGTTTTGGGACCTACACTCTTCCTTATCTACATAAATGACGTGGGAGACAACTTTGCAAGCCCTCTGCATCACTTTGCTGACGATATCATGATCCACTCATCCATCCCAAAACACGAAGCCCCAACATAAGCCTCCCTTTCCCCCGCAGATGGATCTTTATAAATCGAAAAAAAGCGGTTTGATGCAGGGATGATGAACTTTAATGCATCAAAAACAAAGAAGCTTCTTATTACCCGATCAAAGGTGCCGCGTGAACACCCTGGTTTCGTTATCAAAAATGAAACTATAGTCAACGAGCTTCGTCTACTGTGGATTCATTTCTCCACCGATCTCTCTTGGAATAACCACCTAGAATGGGTGAGAACCTCCTGCGCAAGAAAGCTCAGAGTTACTCTTCACTGTAAAATCATTCTTTCATCCAGCACGGTTATCCCACTTTGCGAGTCATGTATCAGACCCACAGCTGAATATTGATGCCCGCTATATGCTGCTGCCCCGAAAACACTGTTAGCACCACTCCAAAAGATCCAAAATAGGGCAAACGCAGCGGGCTGCGCCTCTGCACATGACTCGCGTCAGCTTCTAAATGAACGGTTTGACATAGCGTCGATGGCTGTGTGTTTTACAAGTATATGATTTCACCTCCCTCAAGCGAGCTCTCTCGCATTGTTCCCCCTATGCCCAACCGACAAGGTAGACGCGAAGGCACACACCTCGGTCCAATTATTTAAAGGAAGACACGCCAAGAACTGAGTTCTTGAGGAAGAGCTTCATCCGGCATTGCACTTCTATCTGGAACGATCTTCTTGGGGAAGTTATTCCTGCAAATCCCTCTGTTGACTCCTTCAAAGAAGGTTCAACGAAGATTTTAAACCTCGAGGTTTTGAGACGAGGTAATTAAATAGCGGCATATCAGATACCTTTAGGTACCTGGCACCGGGAATTTAGCAATTGAAAAAATACAGATATATTATATGTATATATATATATATATATATATATATATATATATATAGATAAGATAAGATAAGATAAGGGTTTATTCCAAAAACAACACAACGCAAAAAAAAAACAAATGACCTTCCATAAGCTAACGCTTGTTCGGAAGTATTTACCCTCTTAAAATTAACACTTATAATAACACAATAAAAAGAAAGAAGAGAAAAAAAAGAGAAAAAAGAAGAAGAAAGAAAAAAAGAAGAAAAAATGAAATCCTACACTCACTCGGCTCCTGGTCGCAATAACCAAAAATCAATACTTCACATACTCCAAAACTTCCGCGCCGCCATCCCATAAAAATAATAATAAACGAAAACAAAAAAATAAAAAATATATATAGGAAAAACGGGAAAAAAAAAACGGGTTCCGGGCAAACCTGAGAGTGACTCAACTATACCACCCTTTAAACAAATTCATACAAATTCATACCTATGGAGACAAAGGGTTTTAAGGTCCCGACGGAATTCACATAGATTCGCTGAACTTTTTAAAGAAACAGGCAAATTATTCCAGACAACTGGCCCCCACATGACGTATTGAAAATAGCGATCTAGTACTAGTAACTTGAGGTGTCCGTATATCTCTAGCATGACGAGTAGGATAATTGTGTACATCATCACCAGAAATAAATAAATTTAAAAAACACTTGGGAACCAAATTAGAAAAATACTTAAACATAAATAACCCATGGTAAAATTTCCCAAGACCTGACACAGGGATAATATTTAACTGTACATATTGGGATCTCACCGAGGTTCTCCGATTATCTCCGGACAACACTCGCAGTGCCATATTTTGTATCACACGTAACTGCTGCAAATGCACTGAAAATGTGCTAGACCATATACTCACGCAATATACTAAATACGGGTGAACTAACGAAAAATAAATCAATCTCAAAACAGAATCATGGAAAATATTTTTTAACTTTCTCATCATTCCAACATTTCTTGCAATCTTACTACTAATAAAAGAAACATGACTTTTAAAACTAAGGCATTCATCCACAATAACACCAAGGTATCGTATAGTATTTGTACGCTTAATTACATAATTCTCCATTTGCAAATCCAGAACCAAGGGTAAAAATTTGATGATCTACCATATATAATAAAACCTGATTTACTATGGTTTAACAAAAGCTTATTCACTCTCATCCACTTATCTATACCTAACATACCTCTTCTCATTATCTCTATTAAATCAGATTCAGTCTTTGCTGCGGCAGTAAAATGGGTATCATCTGCAAAACTAGGAATAATCACCCTACAATTAGAATGTGCACTATCTAACAAATCCAAAACAGAAAATCGTAAGTCATTGATATAAACCAAGAATAAAAGCGGACCTAAAACAGAATCCTGTGGAACACCATAATCAACCATTCTTTCACCAGACCTCACATTAGAAATTTCAACGCACTGGGTCCTACCTCTCAAAAAAGTTTCAAATAACTTCAACGCATTTCCTCTAATTCTACAATTTTCTAGCTTCATAATTAAAATTTCATGGTCAACTGAATCGAACGCTTTAACAATATCTAAAAAAATAGACGCCACCTTAAACCCTTGGTCCAAAGCATCATGCACAAACGTCGTCAAAAATAAAACTGCCTGTTCGGTAGACATCCCCTTACGAAAACCGAACTGATTAGAATGGAAAAAGGAAATATTCTCCAAAAACTCAGATACTCTAGAATTAATAAGTTTTTCTACTAGCCTAGAAATAACAGAAAGGAGGGATATCGGTCGATAATGATTCACATTTTTCCTATCACCCCTTTTAAATAAAGGTATTACTCTGGCACTTTTAAGACACTCCGGATATATACCACATTAAAAACTAGCATTAACCAGGTACAAAATTTGTTGCGATATCACAGGAAAACTTGACTTAAAAACCTTTTTGTAATAAAGTCTGACCCGGATGCACTGTTTCGCATACGTTTTACCACATCACACAATTCTTTTTCAGTAACCGGTCGCAAGTACATAGAAACGTCACTACTTTCAGGCAAAAACTGAGTAAAATCACCATCACTTACATGCTGCTCAACAGACGACGCTAACCGGCCCCCTACACTAGAAAAGTGCTCACACATACGTTCAGTAGTTTGGCGAATATTTTCACCATCAACAAGACTACTACTAACAATTTCAGGCTTATTCGGTTTGATAACAGAATTTATAACATTCCAAGTCTCTCTCGGGTTACCCTCCGCATTTTTAAATCTATCACTCAGGTAATTTAACTTAGCTTTACGAAGTATACTATTCAACTTATTACTATACGCTTTATAAATATTTACATCGCTAATACTATTATTTAATGCGGACTTTTTATACAATTGCTGTCGCCCAGCTAGAGAAACTAGAATACTCTTCGTAACCCAAGGCTTCTTCGGCGAATCAAAATACTTACGTTTCTTCCTAACTTGACAACAAGCAACTACCGCATCCTTAATCATCGAATACCAAAGTGTAAATTTATCATTCACACATCCATATCATTACTATATAAAAAATCACAAATTTTTTTCCTCCAAGCTCATTTTTTAACTTCGGTACATTAATAACAGGAAAACAAGTTTTCGGTACTTCAGAACGCTCTGATCTTGGCCGGTTCAAAAGAGAAGGAATAGATACCAACAGGCCGAAATGATCCGAAACGTCGTTTACAATGACACTCGCACTACTATATCCAGTATTTAAGTAAATGTTATCAATCAACGTAGCAGAATCATGGCTCACTCTTGTACATATATTAATAGAAGGCTGTAGTCATAACCTAGCATAGTGTTTAGAAACTCCCTAGCTCTAAGGTTACTATTCACAGTTCTTAAATCCAAGTTGAAATCACCACAAATAAAACAAGGTCTAGTAGAAATTGGTAACTTATCCAATTGCTCTTCTAAAAGTGAGCTAAACTCATCTATATTATACGAAGGGGGTCTATAAACGACAATCATAAAACACTTAAAATTAAGACACTGCAATTCTAACACCATACTTTCGAACACCATTTCTCGATTAACTCTTATATCATCTCTCACCTTAACCTCAAAATCATTACGCACATAAATTGCTAAGCCGCCATGTTGATGCATCTCTCTATTTTTAATATACAGCTTATAATTACCAATCTCTAACAGAGAAGAACTATGGTTCTTCAACCAAGTCTCCGTTAAAGCTAAAACATGAGGGGTTGATTGCAGACATAACTCATTCAAAAACTGGTATGAACTTCCAATCCCTTGACAATTTAAATGAAAAATATTAAACTCATTTTGACAACTAATAGAACTCAAATCACACAGAAACTTATAACGGGAATCAGGATTAACCTTATGAAACTCACCCACATCAAAATCTCTATGAAGTACCCCTCCCCCCAAATCATGTAATTTCATCGAATCACTCTCAAGAAACCCAGCCGTTCCCTACCTAAACTTTGACATTTAAAATAATCAATCCGAGGGATGGAAACCGGAATTTTGGAATGCGAAAAAATAGTAACCTTACCATACCATGAGTGAAACGACCAAGAGCCGAGAAAATCCAGACCAACAAATCCTGAAAGAAAACAAAAGATAAGAAAACATGGACCAAAAATAATAACACAAAAAGAATTCTAAATGAACGGTTTGACATAGCGTCGATGGCTGTGTTCTACAAGTATATGATTTCACCTCCCTCAAGCGAGCTCTCTCGCATTGTTCCCCCCTTTGCCCAACCGACAAGGTAGACGCGAAGGCACACACCTCGGTCCAATTATTTAAAGGAAGACACGCCAAGAACTGAGTTCTTGAGGAAGAGCTTCATCCGGCATTGCATTTCTATCTGGAACGATCTTCTTGGGGAAGTTATTCCTGCAAATCCCTCTGTTGACTCCTTCAAAGAAGGTTCAACGAAGATTAAAAACCTCGAGGTTTTGAGACGAGGTAATTAAATAGCGGCATATCAGATACCTTTAGGTACCTGGCACCGGAATTTAGCAAGTGAAAAAATACAGATATATTATATGTATATATATATATATATATATATATATATATATATATATATATATATATATATATATATATATATATATATATATATATATATATATATATATATATATATATATATATATATATATATATATATATATATATATATATATATATATATATATATATATATATATATATATATATATATAATATATATATATATATATATAGATATATATATATATATATATATATATATATATATATATATATGTATTTTGTTGGTCTTAGACCAGGCCACTTCGTATCGAAGGAGTTTGTCGTAGAAACTTGGAAAAGGGCTCATTTGATTGGAAATTGGAAGGGCTTGAGCCCTGTTTAATAGTCGAAAGTGATCAATTTCAAAATTTGAAATTGAAATTTGTTCAACGTAGTTGAAAGGTTCGGAAATTGTGTCTTTGAAGATGACATTCCCCACAGCCCTCAGGGCAAGGGTCGTAAGTTATGCCCTGGGGGAATATAGGCTTCTTATAGAAAACGTTGTCGTAAAAACTTCAAAAAGGGCTCACTCGATTGGAAATTGAAAGGGCTAGTGCCCTTTTCAATAGCTGAAATTAGTTGGAGGGCAACTAACCCTTCTCTGACACCCACCATTTCCCCAAACACATGCAACCAAAATTTTGAAATATCAATTTTACTCAATTTAGTTAAAAGTTCTGGAAATTAGGTCTTGGAGGATGATATCCTCTTCAGAGCTCTCAGGGAAAGTGTTTTAAGTTATGCCTTGGGGGGTTATAAGGTTTTTATAGAAAGCATTGTCGTAGAAACTTCAAAAAAACTCATTTGATTGGAAATTGAAAAGGCTAGTACGCTTTTTGATAGTCAAAAGTGATCGGAGAGCAACTAATCCCCCCTCTCACTCCACCATTTCCCCAAGCACATCCAATTAAAATTTGAGATTTTGAAGTTTTCCAGAGCCCAAGTTTTCCATATGAAGTAACCGTAAGGGGCATGTTTAGTTTTTAATATAATTTAAATAAAACACGCTATAGTCAGCATAACTAAAATAAAACATTCTAGTTTTCGAACCTTTTTAAGAGTCCAAAGTGATTGGAGGGCAGCTAACGCCCCTCTCACGCCCACCATTTCCTCAATCATATCCAATCAAAATTTTGAGATAGATATTTTGTTCAACGTAATTGAAAGTTATGGAAATTAGGTCTTTGCCAGCGTTGTCGTAGAAACTTCAAAAATGACTCATTCAATTGGGAGTTGAGAGGGTTAAAGCCCTCATTAATTGTCAAAGGTAATTGGAGGGCAAATGCCCCCCACCCACGTTCATCATTTCCCCAAACACATCTAATCAAAATTTTGAGATAGCCATTTTGTTAAACTTAGTTGAAAATTCTGGAAATCAGGTCTTTTAGGATGAACCCCCTCCCACAGCCTTCAAGGCTGTGAATTAAAAAAGAGCTCATCCAATTTGAAATTAAAAGGGCTAGTGCCCCTTTTAATAGGCTAGTCGAAACTCATTGGAGGACAACTAACCCCCTCTCATGCCCACCATTTCCCCAAACGCATCCAATCAAAATTTTGAGATAGCCATTTTTTTTCAACGCAGTTGAAAGTTCGTTTTTTTCAACGCATTTTCTTCAACTCAGTTGAAAGCAACGCAGGGGTATATAAGGTTTTTATAGAAAGCGTTTGTCATAGAAACTTCGAAAAGGGCTTATTCAATTGGAAATTGAAAGGGCTAGTGCCGTTTTTAATAGTCAAAAGTGATTACATGAAAACTAACACCCCTCCCACTCCCACCATTTACCCCAAACACATCCAATAAAAATTTTGAGATAGCCATTTTGTTGAAAAGTAGTTGAAAAGTCCGGTAATTATGTCTTTGAGGACGACAATCCTCCCACAGCCCTCAGCGAAAGGGCTGTAAGTTAGGCCCTTGGGGCATGTTAGGTTTGCATAGAAAGTATTCTCGTAGAAACTTCAAAAATGGCACATTGGATTGGAAATTGAAAGGGCTGGTGCCCTTTTTTAATGGTCGAAAGTAATTGGAGGGCAACTAACCTCCTTCTCACGCCCACTATTTTCCAAACACAATGAAACCCAAAACAAACAGAAATTAAAATAAGTCAAACTCAAAACGAGCAGAAATCAATCTGAGTAGGGTTCTAAACCCTATGCTTTCTAGAATCCAGAATATAATTTGTACTCTACTGAAAAAAAAACTCTTTTAAATATTTTCACTTTTATACGAGTAACTTTATGAAACCAAAAATTAATTAAGATTTCAAGGAATAAATATCAGCATATGTACGCTATATTAAACTGACAATGCACATTTTTTTCAGCAAATTCAGTTTGATTTTTTTTCAGTAAAGTACAAATTATATTCTGGCTTTTAGAAAGTATAGGGGCTTAAAACCCTACTTAGATTAAAACCTGCTCGTTTTGAGTTTGATACTGATTTGTGGTAGTTGTATGCTTGGTAGATTATTTGATTCTATTTTGTTCATTTTGGTTTAATGGAGTTATTTACTTTTTTTTTGAAAAACCTATTTTGTGCAAAAATTTTTTTGATTAATTTTCGAAAAAAGAGCGAAACATCACCTAAAAGTCATAGAACTTTAATGAAAATCACATCACCAGATTCAGCGTATTAGTGAACCCTACTATAGAATTTTCAAGCTCCTATCTGCAAAAATGTGGAATTTTGTATTTTTTGCCAGAAGGAAGATCACGGACGCGTCTTTACTTATTTTATTTTATTTTCCCAGGGGTGATCGTATCGACCCAGTGGCGCTAAAATATCACAGGAGGGCTCATTCGAACGGAAATTGAAACTTCTAGTGCCCATTTTAAGAGACCAAGAGATGGAGGGCCACTAGGGCCCCTCCCACGCTCCTTTTTTCCCCAAAGTCACCCGATGAAAATTTTGAGATTTGTTCAGCATGGTTG
>CM051261.1:69593755-69668321 GCA_027921565.1 Artemia sinica | reverse complement strand
TCCCATTACATTTACCCAATGTTTACATATAGTATTGGTTATTGGGAAGTATACAGAAGTCTTCAGAGGGGATTTTTTTTTTTTTGGGGGGGGGGTCTGGGTTTACGTAAGAGGATCTTTCCACGAAGGAATTTTTCATGGGGGAAGGGAAATTACTATGAAGGGGGTGCCGGATTTCCCAGCTTTATTAAAAAAAACAATCAGAAATTAAATAATAAAATTTTTTTTCAATTGGAAGTAAGGAGCAACATCAAAACTTAAACGAACAGAAATTATTACGTATATGATTGGGTTCGCCCCCTAGTAATTACCTCGCTCTTTACGCCAAATTTTGTTTTTCATCAGAGCTATTTATGCTAATTAACGGCCTTTGTAATTAAGGGGCTATTATAAAGAATTGGAACAAAATTTAAACTTTAGTGTAAAGGGCGAGGTATTGACTAGGGGGCGAACTCCCTAATATACGTAATATAAATTTACGAATAAAAAAGCTCGTTACGTAAGTTAATTCGTAAGTTATATCAGAACAAAATTTCGAGAAAGCCATTTAGCCAAAAAAGTAAAATTAATATGCAAATTTCGTTTTAATTATTCATGTACGGTTAGCCAAAATCAAAGATGTGTTAGTTCAAAAACCGTCAGAAATTAAAAAAAAGAAGTTTTTTTAACTGAAAGTAAGGAGCGACATTAAAACTTATAACGAAAAGAAATTACTCCGTATGTGAAAGGGGCTGTCCCCTCCTCAACGCCTCGCTCTTTACGCTAAAGTTAAACTCTGTCTCACAACTTTATTTCAATAAAAACTTTAGCGTAAAGAGCGAGGCATTGAGGACAGCCCGTTTCATATACGGGGTATTTTCTGTTCGTTTTAAGTTTTAATGTCGCTCCTTACTTTCAGTTAAAAAAACTTGTTTTTTTAATTTATAATACATTAGCACCTATATATATATATATATATTATATATATATATATATATATATATATATATATATATATATATATATATATTATATATATATATATATTATATATATATATATATATATATATATATATATAGATATATATATATATATATATATATATATATATATATATATATATATATATTATATATATATATCCATGATCATTGTTTATTTTAATTAGATAGATAAATAATTGATCCCCTTGAAGTAGAATTTTAGTTTTTTTTTGGTCTTCTTTTTCTGATAAAACTCGAGTAGTAATATTTCTCCCTTTTTCCAGAAAACATTACAGACTCAACTATCTAACAGAATTGATCATTTATGAACGTCGAGACATTTATAAACTTTGGAGTGTCTCAGGCATTAATCTCTTAGGTTGCTTTCTCAAGAAGTCATAGGCGACACACTACTCTCTGGGGGATGATTTTTCAAAGGGGTCTTGGTGAAAAATGATTCTTGGAAAATTTAGATTTGGAATAGCTTTATAAAATTTGAATATCTCTTTTCGAAGATCTTTTGAAGTCTCTGACAGAAAGTACATTAGTCCTTTTAGATTTTCCTAACTGATAAAAAGCAATGAACTTGGAACAGAGAAGTAGTGAAGAGCAATGAAAAAACAAGAAAATAACAACAATCTTAAGATTTTTATGATTTTTCATAAAATTTAAGATTTTTTAAGAGTTTAAGATTTTTCATGCAATTGTTTAATATGAGAGGATTAAAATAATGTCATTTTTACATTGAATTATGTCAAACTGAAATTTTTTTAAAGTGAAATCGAAACACGTGTGTTTTTACACGTGTTTCGGCAGCATTGCCGACTTTCTTCGGCGGTATCAGTCCTGCTTTTCTACTTTCCGAGTAGAAAACTACATTCTGAGTGCGTCTTTGATTTTCTCTCAGACTTTGAGCGCAAAGTTTGGCAACGTCACGATTAACTGTTCAACGATATCTGAGCCTTGACGAGTTTTCTTTCTCTTAGGACGATTACTTAGAACCCTACCACGATTTCCTGAATCGGAGCGGAATTGGCGAGGGTAAAAATCTTCTTTTTAGGTTTTAAAAATCTTCTTTAGAAAATAGTTACTCTATCCTAACTGTCGAGGTTGCCCACCTTCAAAAATCGTGTACACCATTTTGTCTAGCATGGATTTCTCGGCAGTATTTGAAAAACGATAGGAAATTAAATATTTTATTTTTTTCAACTGAAAGTAAGGAGTGACATTGCAGTTTGACTTACTAATTTTCAAACCCTTAAAAGCGTTGTTACGACGCTTTTAATGAAAGGCACTGAGAAATTAATAAGTCAAACTGGAAATGAAATGAACTATGAATGAGACTCAAAACGAACATAAATTAAAGTGAGTAATTAAAGTGAAATTAAAGTAATTAAAAAAAAAATAAAGTAATAAAAGTAAAATTAAAGTGAGTGATAAAGACAAACTAAAGACAAGTAGGAATTAAACAAAATAAGATTAGCACTTCAGTCTCCTCGAGCGCTCCAAAGGCAAACTTGTGAAATTCGTTCTAACTCGCGAACTCCGTGACGCGAAATTTTACAATCCTTGATTTGATCATACTGCCTTTGTTTTGAGAAAGTGATCTGAATCTAACCCGTACTTACTGTTTTCGGTACTGCAAGTTTCTTCTATATTAGCCTCGTTCTTACCGAAATAGGAAAAATAATAATCTCTCTGTATGACGCTGCTCATACTATGCATACTCCGTACCACTAGCCAGGGCCATCACGTATGAGGGGGGAGGGAGGTGAATGTGCCCCCTCCAAATATTTTGGTCACTCGGTAAAAAAAAAATAAGTAGGAATCGTGGCGCGAAGCGCCACCATTTTTCCTCCGCCGCTAAAATTCTTTGTTCGGTTAAGTAAAGACCACGAAAATACTGACATGTCATCTAAAGAAATTTCGAAGCTGCTCGTAAACGCAGCAGTTTTACCGACTGCTGTCGTGATTTTACAGGTGGTACCACAATTTTCCATTTGGTTAAATATAGAACATTAAAATAGTGACATGATATATACCGAAATTTGAATCTCGGTCGGTAAATGCAGTGGTTTTACCGAGTCGTGCAGTGATTTTACATATTGCATTCGAAACAGACATTATACTAATTATTGAAAAACAACAGTTGGTAAAAATGACCAGCCAGTCGGTAAAATCCCTTGCTCCCCTCTTCAAACAATTTGGCTAGTAACAACCCTACCACCATCTACATGAAGTTACTTCTAGGCTAATACGTGATTAAAGCTAGGCCCTCATCACCATCTCATTGGGTTTTTTTTTACGCTGTTTGATTTTTGTATAGTTATTTATTTTTGTTTAGTGAATTTATTTCTTTTCTTTTTTACTCGACTATTTTTATTGGTCTTGGGTCACTTTTTTTTATTACAACATGGTAAAATATTTGCATTTTAACTTCATAAAAGCTTAATATCTTAACTTATAAAGGTGTTATATTCGGCCGGGGATTGCCCTGACAGTGACATGGATTGTGAAACAGTGGCGTAAATTCACGAATTTTCAGAGGGTCAAAAACTTATTTCTTTAGATTTATGGGGGGGGGGTAGTTTTGTTGTTTTTTTCAATTTTCAATTGAAAGATAAAAACGATCCTTTTTTTGCTGAAAATATCGTAAAAGAAGCACTTTTCAAAATCTAGGTGCGAGGTAGCGAAACACTCTTAGGGGCTAATCCCCTGCCCCTCCCCAAACTGAGCCACTTTTACCAAATACTAAAAAAAAAACACAGAATACAAATCTCATACCTCCGTTGTCTCCCCTGTTCAGTAGTAGGGCTATTCCAAATATTTTTTTTTTATCTAGTTTCTATGTTTTTACTTTTAGCAAAATTATTACCTGGGGACCGACCTTCAGCCCCGTGTAATATTTACATGTAAAAACATTAACTTTTTAGCTTTTTAACTAGTTATTTATTTTAACTTTTGGTACTTACATATTATACCGACCACACTGTTGTTCTTGATCTGTTTAAAACCAGTTTCTCTGTTTGAACCCGGACATAATCAGCTTAGCCTGAGTCCGGTAAACTACTATGTAGGTATATTTAGCTGAATATGTAATATATAGGGACAATTATGTTAGGTTTCCATAATTTTGCAACTAAGGGATTGTATTTTCATTATATTTTGGTATATATCATTTGGATTAAGCTAACTTCACTTGGTGTGGTCGGTATAATACGCAAGTACCTAACTTTTTATTCAATTAAGTTCTTAGCAAATAACGAAATGAATGACAAAATCAAAAACAACATGTATATTATATTAAATATAATCAAGTAAGCCAAATAACCAGAAACAGCTTTAGGTTAGAGTACCATTAGAGAACCAGAGGAATCAGTGTTATTTAGATATCAGAAGCAGTAATAATAATAAAAAAAATAGCATGTCAACTTGTGTGTTCATTGTATTCCCTTTTCTTTGCGCCATTGACAGATTCAAATAGCACCTTCGTACTATTTTTATTTTCCAATTAAAGATTTCTAAATATTTCATGCACTTTTCGTATATTTTTTTTCATAATTTCTATAATAGCACCCCCTAATAAATAGTGAAATGGGACTTATAATAACTGATTGTTTTAAAACGCGTATTATAAGAAAATGTATAAGATAAATATTTCCCCAGTACACTCTGATTCAGAAAAAGAACATCATTCAGATTTAACAAAATAATTATTTGTAAGCATGAAAACGAACTTTCGAGGATTTCAGAAAAGGGTCTGAATCCCTTAAACGCGACGTCAAATCAAAATAAAAAGTACATCATTGAAATCGCCGTGTTTTTTTAAACCCTCAATTGGAGGTTTATAGCCGCCATCTTTAATGCTATCACCATCGCCATCTTTCATCGCCATCTTTCATTCCATGACAACATGGAAAATCGTTTTTTTTTGCATGGGTAGGAAATTAGTAATGGTGTCTCATTTTTTCCCATCTTTGCTATCAGGTTACTGTAAGACCAAAAAGTGATGGCTAATAGCTCATCTTAATCTTAATGCTCACATCTCCGTGCTTATTATAAGTTTCTATTAATGAAGCCCGAGTAAAGTCCCTTGTGGCACCAAAAATTGCACTTATAAGTGCCGTTTCCAGAGACAAGAAGGCTCGGAAGCATAAGAGTTGAACCTTTGAAATCACTACTAATTTTAGTAGTAATTACTAACAACTCACTCCAGCACCATACCGCCTGTAGCCAACACTGGTGCAGACGCTCCTCATCAACCAAATCTATTCGAAGTTTCATTTTTTGCCCCTCCCGAGAAGTACCAATTTCCTCTAAATCCTTCCGTATGACCTCTTCTCACCCCGTTCTGGGACGACCTGCTGTTCATTTGGCACAAGATAGGTGGCGAGAAAAATTGCTAACAGAAGGCCAAATCTTTTATAGTCGGTCCTTCTTTGTCTGTAAAATGTGTCCTAGCCATCTCTATGTCTCTTTCCTTATAGCCCTAGAAACAGGGACAAAACCACACTTTTGTAAAGCTTTTTATTTGACAAAGAGTCAGACAATCTATCTCTGGGTTTGCCCCTGCTGCCCCAACGGAAACAAAAATATATGCGTCAAAGAGGAAAACGAGAAAGGCCCAAATTTAAATAGTAGTTGGAAAAAACTCCTTATAGTACTTTCCCGCATCTAAAAAAAAACCTGAATCCACTCCTCCTTTACCCCAATCTATTTAAAATCAGTTGTTCCCAACCCCTTGAAGCTCCAGTTACCTTTAAATCCTGTCTTATGACCTCTTCTTATCCTTTTTGGAATGACCTGATTTTCGTTTCGACCCAGGCGAACGACCAAAAATTTATAAACCATTCATGGTTTATAAGGCATCCACATCCAGCCTACAGGCATTCACGAAATATGGCACAAATATCTTAGCAGATCGTTTTCCCGAATTGAAAAACATTCTTCTCGACTGGAAATTGTGTATCATACGATTGTTCTCTCGTTAGTAAGAGTAAAAGTGAAATGCTTGTGTTGCAGAACCCTCGTTCACAACAGCCCTTTAGCACTTTACAGAATTACAGACCGTGCAAGAGACTACAAAAAAAATCTATTGAAATTGATGTAGCATTTGAATAGCACTAATTTTTTTAGCACATGAGTTTGACCGACGTTCCACGATCCTGGCGCCGTGTCATTTTTGGAAGTTTTACAAGCTGGAAAGGAACTTCCATATTTCATAATCCGATATCGAAAAAAAGATTCGAATTTTTGGCCTGTACCAGTTCAGAGATCTAATTAGGTACATACAGTACCTAATACTATCTGTAGACAATTCCTCTGGCAAACAAATCTTCTTTTGCCTTCCGAAGCGGCCAAGTTTCAGAACCACAATTGACCACTGTTAATACCGTAACTTCCAATTTTCTAGTCTTGGTTCGCTGACTTATTTTTTTTTTTCTTCTAAGCTTTTTTCAGCAGTGAAAAAAAAAACCTGGGCCTCGAGTATTCTACTTTTTAAATCTTCACTATATCCACTGTGATTACTAATAATACTTCCCAGGTAAGTGAAGCTATGCACTTGATGGATCTTCTCGTAAGGCAATATCACCTCTTTACCCTCTTTACCCCTTTACCTCTTTACCCTCAATTTTTCCTATATTACGAAACTTAGACTTCTTATATCTTCAAATCCATTGTAAGAGACAATCTTAGAACTATCTAAGTTTAGGAGAGTTTTACCTTCCCATTTGATTTCACGATCTCCCATAGCCTTACTATGTTGCTTAAGACTATGTCCATCAAAATAGTTTATACTAAAAGGGGATAAGACGCAACCTCCTTAACTCTAATTGACACTAATTTGGAAATGCTAAGTTTTACACAGACCATCAGAGCCATAATTTTTTATGATGAAAACAATTTTTTTTTACAAAATAAGCCTGGTACCACTTGAACATAACATAACATTAAGTAGAAATAGAAACTGCACAGTTGAATTTGCCTTTGTCGTAAACCCATTAAATAAACGTTTATAAAATATCTGAAGCCAAACTGGCCAGCCGTGACAGAAAACACAAAAAATAAATATAAAGACGACAAACAGGTCTATTGCCAGTAAATGAAAACGCAGAAAAAAAAAACAGAAAAAAACGAATATTTCGCCCGTATCTAAAAAAGCGTCTTCAGCGCAGAGAAAAAAAATAAAAAATGTACATTAAACTAAAATAGACTAACCTAAAAATATAATATACAATCACTTAAAATTTACAATTTGAAGCTACCTTTGTGAAACCACCTCACAAAAAGTGGTTTCACGAAGGTAGCTTCAAATTTTAAATGTTAAGTAATTGTATATTATATTTTTAAGTTAGTCTATTTTAGTTTTATGTATATTTTTTAGTTTTAGTTTATTTTTTTTCTCTACTCTGAAGACGCCCTGATAAATACGGCAGAAATATTTGTTTTCATTTACTGGCCATAGACCCGTTTGTCCTCTTTATAGTTATTTTTTTGTGTTTTAAGTAAAGGTTTAATGTCCCTTACTGAAAATAATTTTTTTTCATGGATATTACTGATGTGTCCATCTTTTTTCCTGGCGATTACAGGCTACTGGAAACTGCTAGAAAGTTATTGGCCAATTCTCTCGTTGGTTTCTTACAATTATTAATTCAAAACACTTTTTCCACAAAATAAGTTTTTCAAAGAAAAGTAAAGAACTTCATTAAACAAAAAATGAGCAAAAATAAAATCAAATAATCTACCAAGCGTGAAACTACCACAAATCAGCGTCGATAAATAAATGAAACCCAAAACGAACAGATATTACAATAAATGACCGAGTCAAATTCAAAACGAGCAGAAATTAACATGAGTTGGGTTCAAAACCCAATGCCTTCCCAAGAACAGAACAAAATTTGCACTTTACTGAAAAAATATAAATGTTTTTACTTTTATAACTTTAATAAATCAAATAATATTAACATTTTGATTACTAAAAATCAGTGTATGTATATTAAACTGACAATGCACATTTATTTGCATTTTTTTCAGTAAAGTACAAATTTTGTTTCGGCCTTGGGAAGGCACAGGGGTTTTGAGCCCATCTTATGTTAATTTCTGCTCGTTTTGAGTTTGAATCGGTTATTTATTGTAATTTCTGATCGTTTTGGGTTTCATTTATTTATCGATGCTCATTTATGGTAGTTTCACACTTGGTAGGTTATTTGATTTTATTTTTGCTAATTTTTTGTTTAATGGAGTTCTTTACTTTCCTTTGAAAAACTTATTTTGTGGAAAAACTTTTTTTTAATTAATTTCTTTCGTTTTATATTGACATAGTCTTTTCAAGGAAAAAAAATAATACTTTAAATCTTTTCGTTTTTTAAAGACTTTATAGTTTGGCCTACTATTTGTATGCTGGAGAAAAATTTTCAGCAATTTTTAAGAACATACACCCTTTTAAAAATCTGGACACAAATAGTAGTGTTTAATTTAGTTTCATACCTCCTCTAGTTGACCTGAAATGGAAAACTTGATACCATTCGCAAAGAAAATCTGTTTACTTTCTTTGATAGCTTGGATACACTTACGCTATTTTGAATTGATTAAATTTTAAGAGTAGAAGTAGCCCCGAAAGTTTGAACATAATACCCTCAGTCGTTCTTGGGATACTACTGAGATGCCTTATTGGGAATTAGCATTAACACAATGGATTTTGGTTTAATCTTTAGGCAACAATTAGTTTTTAAACATAATGGGCCAATGGGAGGGAGGGTGTGGGAGGGGGGATTAGTTACCCTCCAATCACTTTCGACTATTAAAAAGGGCGTCAGCCCTTTCTATTTTCAATCAAATGAGCCCTTTTCGAAATTCCCACGACAACTCCTTCGATACGAAGTGCCCTGGCCTAAACAACAACAACGACACAAAAAATAATACATTATACCCACATCGATCTTTACTATAGAAATGTCAATTTTTCTATAAATATGTCTTTACTATAATAAATATGTCTTTACTATAAATATGATCTTACTATAAATATGTCAAGCTTTTTAATCACTTTTGACTATTAAAAAGGGCACTAGGCCTTTCGATTTCCAATCGAATGAGCCCTTTTTGAAACGACAACGCTTTCTATAAATACCTTATATGCTCCCAGGGCATAAATTACAACCCTTACCTTAAGGGCTGTTAGGGTGGTTGTCATACTCTAAGACCTAATTTCCAGAACTGTCAACTACGTTAAACGAAATGGATATCTCAAAATTTTTATTGGATATGTTTGGGGAAATGGTGGGCGTGAGAGGAGGTTAGTTGCTTTCCAATCACTTTCAACTATTGAAAATGGCACTAGCCCTTTCAATTTCCAATCAAATGAGCCCTTTTGAAGTTTCTACGACAACACTTTAAATAAAAATCTTATATGCCCCCAGGGCATAACTTACAACTCTTGCCCTGAGAGCTAGAGGGGTGGGGGTGGTGTCATCTTCAAAGACCTAATTTCCCGGGCTTTCTACTATGTTACACAAAATGGCTATCTAAAAATTTTGATCGGATGTGTCAGGAGGAATGGTGGGCGTGAGAGAGGGGTTAGTTACCCTCCAATCATTTTCGACTATTAAAATGGGAAATAGCCCTCTCAATTTCCAATTGAATGAGCCCCTTTTGAAGTTTTACAACAACTCTATCTATAAAAACCTTATATGCCCCCAGGGCGTAAATTACAACCTTTGCCCTTGGGACTCTTGGGGGTTTGTCATCCTTAAATACATAATTTTCAGAACTTTCAACTGCGTTGAACAAATTGGCTATCTCTAAACTTTGATTGAATGTTTTTGGGGAACTGGTGGGCGTGAGAGGGGGGATTAATTACTCTCCACTCACTTTCTACTATTAAAAAGGGCAATTTAAATTTCAAATCACATGTGCTCTTTTTGAAATTTCTACAACAACTTTCTATATAAACCTTATATGCCCCCAGGCCATAGCTTACAACCGTTGCACTGAGGGCTCTGATGGGGTTATCATCCTAAAAGATCTAATTTCCAGAACTTTCGACTACGTTGAATAAAATGGATATCTCAAAATTTTGATTGGATGTGTTTGGGTAAATGGTGGGCGTTTGAGAGGGGGGTTAGTTGCCCTTCAAACTTTTTCGACTATTAAAAGAGCGCTAGCCCTTTCAGTTTTCAACTCAAAAGCACTTTTTGATGTTTTTACAACATCACTTTCTATAAAAACCTTATATACTCCCAGGGCATAACTTACAGCCCTTTCCCTTAGGGGTGTGGGGGGGGGGTTCATCCTTAAAGACCTAATTTCGAAAACTTTCAACTACGTTGAATAAAATGGCTATCTAAAAATTTTGATTGGATGTGTTTGGGGAAAAGGTGGGCTTGGGAGGGGGGTTAGTTAACCTCAAATTACTTTCGACTATTAAAAAGGGCTCTAGCCCTTTGAATTTCACAATCGAATGAGACCTTTTCAGAGCATAACGTATAACCCTTTCACTGAAGGCTCTGAGGAGAATATCATCCTAAAAGACCGAATTTCTGGAACTTTCAACTACGTTGAACAAAATGGATATCTCAAAATTTTGATTGAATGTGTTTGGGAAAATGGTAGGCGGGAGAGGGGTGTTAGTCGCTCTCCAATCACTTTCAACTATTAAAACAGGCACTAGCTCTTTCAATTTTCAATTGAATGAGCCCTTTTGAAGTTTCTGCGACAACACTTTCAATAAAAACCTTATATGCCCCTAGGGCATAATTTACAACCCTTGCCCTGAGGGCGGCGGGGGGAGGGGGGGAGGGGTTGTCATCCTTAAAGACCTAATTTCCAAAACTTTCAACTACGTTGAATGAAATGGTTATTTAAAAATTTTGATTGGATGTGTTTGGGGAAAAGATGGGTGTGAGAGGGGGGTTAGTTGCCCTCCAATCACTTTTGACTATTAAAAAGGGCACCAGCCCTTTCAATTTCCAATAAAATGAGCCCTTTTTCAAGTTTCTACGACAAATATTTCAACAAAAACCGTATATGCCCCCAGGGCATAACTTATAACCCTTGCCCTAAGACTGTGGTGAACTGTCCTGATCAAAGGTATAATTTCCTGAACTTTGAACTGCGTGGAACAAAATGGCTATCTCAAAATTTTTTTTGGATGTGTTTTTGGAAATGTTGGGCGTGGAAGGGGTTTTAGTTGCCTTCGAATCACTTTCGACTATTAAAAAGGGCACTAGCCATATCAATTTCCAATCGAATGAGCTCTTTTTGAAGTTTCTACGACAACGCGTTCTATAAGAACCTTATATGCCACCAGGGCATAACTTTAAACCCTTGCCCTGAGGGCTGTGGGGGTTGTCATCCTCATAGACTTAATTTTCAGAACTTAAAACTACGTTAAATAAAATGACCATCTCAAGATTTTAATTGGATGTGTTTGCTGAAAAGCTGGGCTTGAGAGGGGGGGGTTAGTTGCCCTCCAATCACTTTCGACTATTAAAAAGGGCACTAGCCCTTTGAATTTCCAATCGAATGAGCCTTTTTTGAAGTTTCTACGACAACACCTTCTATAGAAACCTTATATGCCCCCAGGGTATAACTTACAACCTTTGCCCTGAGGGCTGTGGGGGAGTGTCCTCTTCCAAAAGATAATTCTATCTAGAAATCAACTACGCTGAACAAAATAGCTATCTCAAAATTTTGATTGGATGTGTTTCGGGAAATGGTGGGCGTGGAAGGGGTTTTAGTCGCCTTCCAATCACTTTCGACTATTAAAAAGGGCACAAGCCACCCCAATTTCCAATTGAATGAGCCCTTTTGAAGTTTCTACGATAACTTCTTCGATATGAAGTGCCCTGCTATAAAGGAAAAAAAAATAATATATTGTGCCAAGATTGTTCTTATATGCCCCCAGGGCATAACTTAAAACCCTTGCACTGAGGGTTGTGGGGGAGAGTCCTACTCAAAAACATAATTCTATCTAGAAATCAACTACGCTGAACAAAATAGCTATCTCAAAATTTTGATTGGATGTGTTTCGGGAAATGGTGGGCGTGGAAGGGGTTTTAGTCGCCTTCCAATCACTTTCGACTATTAAAAAGGGCACAAGCCACCCCAATTTCCAATTGAATGAGCCCTTTTGAAGTTTCTACGATAACTTCTTCGATATGAAGTGCCCTGCTCTAAAGGAAAAAAAATATATATTGTGCCAACATTGTTCTTGTATGCCCCCAGGGCATAACTTAAAACCCTTGCACTAAGGGTTGTGGGGAGAGTCCTCCTCAAAAACATAGTTCTATCTAGAAATCAACTACGCTTCACAAAATGGCTTTTGATTGGATGTGTTTGGGGGAATGAGGGTCCGGGGGGGGGGCTAGTTGCCCTCCATTCGCTTTCGACTATTAAAAAGGGCACTAGCCACTCCAATTTCCAATCGAATGAGCCCTTTTCGAAGTTTGTACGACAACTCCTTCAATACGAAGTGCCCTGGTATGGAAAAAATACAAAAAAATAATAATACATTGTGCCCGCATCGTTCTTTACTTAGGCAGCGCGATTGCGCTGCCTATGATATTCAGGAACAGGCTAGCCTTGTAGTCTATGCTGTGTTATGTATAATATATTTGTAAGGCAAACATATGTTTTATATAATGTGAGACATATAATATGTAGAACAGAAAAACATTACATTGGAAACTGTTATTCTTTACGAGACCTATACTACTATATTGACTATAACCATGGCTCTTGTGGTTTTAGTATTTACCTTTTGTAAGACTAAAAAACAAAAGAAATATCCAGCGGATTTGTTGAGGCTTTTGATTTTTTTTAATAATTTTGAAGGATGTTGGTGATGAATGATGTTGTGAATTAAAAATGATAGATGTAAGTAGATAATTGGCTATTATTTTTTTCAGAATCTCGAAGAAGACTTTGCAAGAATGTCTGAAAACACTGACATAGTTAGGCCAGCACGCTGTCAAACGAAGGATGACAAATATGAATCTGATTTCGCCGACAATTTCGAATCATCTCTGAAAATCAAGAAAAGGAACGTCAAAGTCACATCTGAAACTGTCCGCTATTAACAGTCTTAAGAGCCTTACACAACTTACTCCTTTTTCTTATTGAAGCTAGGCTAATCATTTTTTGCTGTTAAGTTTACCTGAAGGAACCAATGAATCCTTTTCCAAGTAAAATTAACCCCAATTTCGAGGTATGGGTACGGGGGTCACATGGGATTTTACCCAATTTTTTTTTTATTCTATCCTGAGCTTGAGATCATAGGAAACATACTCATATTAAACATATGCTCAGTACAGCCTAATATACTGTTTTATCAATAATTATGATTATTATTGATAGTAATAATAATAATAATTATTATTAAGAATATTTATATTATTATTTAACTAGCAAAAAGGCATATTTAATGACCGGCTTTGTGTCCTCACGCTTTGTGAGGACTGGAGAAAGAATATCTTATCCCATTCCCCCGAATAAAATTTGAAGTTTCCTTATACCCCCGACCCCTCAGAAAAAAAGAAAAGCTTATCCAGGAAGTTTCAAAGTGTAGGCATGAGACAAAACAGGTTGTATGTGGAATGTAAAAGGATGAATATAAAAACTCATCACTTTTGGGGAAACCTAGCTGTATGTAATATTTATAATGAGAAATACTCGGTTGCCTTTAGGCATAAAAAGGAAATGAAGCTCATACTCTCTGGTGATTATCAGAAACACACTGACTGCTTTAAGTTAGGTTGTTGCATCTTCGGAGACGTCTCAGCTATTCGTTGTATAAAATCACTTGATCGTGATTCTTAGTTACCGGTGTTGTCAATTACATACCCTAATATATATGAAGACTGTTTTCGCGCACTAAGGTCTTCGCAAGTGAATCTTGTAGCTGTTTTAATCTCTCAGCGGCAGCACTGGAGTAGTTATACAAATTTTTTTTTTTAAGTTCCTGGGCAAAAAGTTGAGGTTAAATATTTCATTTAAGTATTTCTTATAGCATAAGTAAGTATAAGTAAAATGAGTATAAGAGTTTTTATAATATTTGTACAAGCAAAAATATTTCGGAAGCCTGGAAGGTTGCAAATAAGATATATTTCGCTGTCTTTTGCTGAAATATGCTTCTATATTTCTAAGAACCTCATTGATTGATTATTACGCTCTGTGAAGTTCCTAATATCATTTGATGCTCTCTTTCTGAAAAATTATGTGGCAAGAAAATAAAAAGTGATCTAGTTGACATTAGGGCTGATAGATGAAAATAAAAGACAATTAATAAGAATATTTTCTCTTTTAATTGATTTTTTTGGCAGGCCCATGCGTAATGACAGGGGCTCAAATCTATCCCCAAGGCATCTAAGGACTTACAATTTTTCCCATTATTTTTATAATTGAAATATATATTATATCTAGATTAGGTGCATTTATGGATTTACCCCTGCCTCCCCGAAATCTACATCCCTTTCTTGCGTATAGACCGGACACTTGGTCGTGGCTAATTTGTTTGTTCTTTTGATACAAATGCTAAGATATTAGTATCTACCCAGGAGAATAACTGAAAGTGACAAAAGATATTTCCAGTTGGTAATTTATCTTTGAGTCCGTTTAATTAATTAACTAATATCACGTATTTGAGACATTACTTATTTTAATTGCACTAATTAATTCGTTAAAGAAATTGTGTGTTTACAATTAGTTTTTTGTTTTATTATACATATAGCAAAGTTGCGTTTCTGTGTAGCTATGAATTCTTAGACAGTATATGCCTCGAGGTGGCTATTGCTCCCCGGGGTATATTTCCTATAGGATAATGTATTAAGTGTTATGGGAGTTTAAAGCTAATACATAAGTTTAAACATAGTTATAAAAACATATATGCATATTAGGCAAAGGATTCCAGTAACTTGGGGTAATATGTTTATATATTTAATAATATATATTTATATATATAATATATTTAGTATGACTTCTCGTTTGTGCGTACCTCAATATTATCAGGACTGCCACCATAGAGAAACAAGGGGGTTGCATATAAAAATTCTCATGGCTCGACACATTTTCTTTCTTTTTACTGGATGAAACTTCCCACAGTTGGTGTTAAAACCAATCAACTTTCAAAGGCGGAGTTATTTGCCTCTTCAGAAATAAAGAATTCCGGGATTTGCTTACGAAAATACGTCACAGATGCCAGACAATTAGCTTAAAGACATGATGAAATACCTTCTTTGGTATTTTCATTGTAAAAACAGCACAAAATTGTCCCCCTCCTAGATTGTGAAAAATAAATTTTCATCATTGAATCATAGAAACATCGTCTTTCCCCTTTAACTATTTTTTCAAGAAATCATAAAACAAATTCTAAACGGAACAATTGCGAGCTTCATTTACGTTGATTTAGAAATAATTTCAGGAAAATTAAAATAACCTCCGTAATTCTGTTGGAACAATCATTTCGGAACCATTCAGGACTTTTTAAAAGAAATTCCAGAGTTTTCAAGTGAAAAATACCATACCATAGCCAAATAAACTATCTCAATTGCGAATTACAATGTTCTTTGGAATCCACAATGTTTATTTGATCTAAGCTCTACAGAGGGGCTCTGTAAAAATTTCTCCCTGAAAACGGATTGAAATGGAAGACCTCAGTCAAAGCTTCACGCAAGTGATAAAGGAATGCATTTACTACTCGACAGTGGTAGCTCATGTTACAGAAACTTATGTAAAATATTATATTCGTTATGTTAAAAACCATAAAGTTTTCAAAATTTCAAAATTACAAAACGTAAATTTTTCAGGAGAGGAAAATATCGTAAAATGTGTTTGGGTTTTTTGACTATTTTTAACAACAAATTGTTTGTAAAAGGAAGCTATTGTTATGCAAGAAATCTGGCACAATTCGTGGCACAAATCCCGTTTCTCAGCTATTTCCGCGAGTAACAATAGAAGATTCAACACATTCAGGAAGAATTAAAATTTCTAAATGTTTTGAGAATCAGATAATACAACAGGAAATAAGTTGGATCCATCGATAAAGGGCATTTTTTTTCTTTTTTTTTTTTTAGGGCGAAGAAGGTAAATCTGAGTTTTACATAAACTGTTATACAACTTCTTTCAAATTGCCACAGCCGTGCTACTTCTGTAAAATATGCTAAAAAACAACTTATTTTTGTTCAAATTGACGCTTAAAAATAAAAATCGAATTTTTATGTTTTTCATAAAAAAATGTAATATTGTTTAACAGCATATTCTGAGTATAAATAATAATGTCAAAAGATTCATATGGATACGTGTTCAGTTTCTTAGAAAAAAAGTTGACGAAAATTACTGAATGAGTTTTCTGTATTTTGAGTAATTATAACAAATAATTCTTGTTGTTTTATGAGTATCACTGTGTCAGAGAGTGCACAATTTGTAGAATGAATTGAAGTTCTAGTGCTATTGTTGTTTTGCTTCTTAATGTGTATGTGATTTTTTGGAACAAATGAGTTTAAAAATCACCCTTTATATTTTAGAAATTTGGATAGGTTCCTGTAAAATAAAGTATTTAGAGGACTAAATTATTGCCAGGTATGGGGAGGAGGGAGAACCTCATCTTCTAAACTTGAAAAACCATCTATATAAGAGAGGAAATATTTTGTAATGCTCGGACAACTTATAGTGTCCTCTGAGTTGTAAATTTTCGTTCCTCAGAGATACCACTCTCTTAATTTTTGTTTTTGAGGTTTGGTCATTGGAGAATAAATACAACAGGGACTGGCCTGAATAAGAAGCGTTAAAGATTTTGCTCTTTGCTAAATGGTAAATATATCTCCATAATTTTGATATATTTTTCGAAATGACTAAACTCGATTTCCAAATGACTAAATTTGAATTTTTCTTTCTTTTTCTTCTCCGTTTTTATTTTCTTCTTTAGCCAAACCTTTTTTCGGCCTATTTAATTGGTTTTCTTAGAGACTACTGCAAAAAAAAAGGAAAAAATGGTTAGGAAAAGGCTAAAAATAACATACTGTCAAGCAAAAACTGAAAATCGACAGGTTTGTATTGACACGTTGAGTTTAGAGGGATAGAAGCTTCCAGTATATGCAATAATTCCTTCACAATCACAATTAATTTTCGCATGTTTAATAGCATTAATCACATTTAATTTCACATTTAATTACAAAAATCGGATAATTTTTTTTAACAACCGTATCAACTTGGATTTTCAGAATTTCATTTGTTTCATACTTAAAAAGTATTTAATATGTCAGGTACTGACAAATTTTTCTTCAAGTTGAACATACTCAGATTTTCAGAGTTTCATAGTTTCATAGTTAAAAAGTATTTAATATGTCAGGTACTGAAAATTTTTCTTCAAGTACAATATTAAGAGCAATTTCGAAGTTTCAAACGAGCGAAAAAGTGCTATAAATAGGACGGGGACTGTTGTCTCTTCAACCTCCCATTTGTAACGTTTAAATGCTTACTGGTGCTTTACTGAAAATGGCAAATACACCTTTTTTTTGTATTTGCCTGAATTGGTGTCGCTTGAGGTTGGGGCGGGTGGCTGAAATTTAAATAAACGAGAGGGAATAAATTTTAATAGGCTACCCTGCGTATTTCGCAGGTTTGCAAAGAAGAAATCTCTAAAGACAAATGCGGCAGTGATAGTAAATCCCCAAAAGCTGAGTAGTCAAATTTATTGCTATATCACAATTTCGGCAAACATGCTGTGAAACAAATTTTTAAAATAAAATTGTATTCTATTCTATCTTCAAGGGATTGGTTATACCAGAATTGTCACTCGACAAAATTTTCACTTATATCCGCCCGAACTTGTTGTTTTACAGCGTAAAGTAGCTAAAAGCATTAGTTTTAATTTTACGCTAAGAAATAATAAAAAGTATTTGGATGTAATGGTAGCTTTCAAGTTAATCTTCAGTTTTCTCTCATCGAATATTCATTCTGTATTTTCCTCCGGTGGAAAAAATCAAAAGAAAAGGGGACATTAGCATCGCTTATGTTTAATTATGGTTTATCAGAGGGGGGACAGAGAACCTTGGTTGGAAGGAGGTGTGAAGTGGAAGCCAAAGGTAAAATTGCTGAAGATTTAGAATATGCATACATACGGCAGAATTATAAAATATTGTATTGGCATGTTAGGTCAGATTCGAAAAATGTTAGGTCGAAATCAGATTCATATTTGTCATCCTTCGTTTGACGGCGTGCTGGCCTAACTATGTCAGTGTTTTCAGACATTCTTGCAAAGTCTTCTTCGAGATTCTGAAAAAAATAATAGCCAATTATCTACTTACATCTATCATTTTTAATTCACAACATCATTCATCACCAACATCCTTCAAAATTATTAAAAAAATCAAGAATACATTTAAGAATACATATAGAGGTAAGAATACATGTGGTAATTATACAGGCATTAGCCTGGCTTCTGAAGAAAGCGAATAACTTAGTGTGATGATACTTTTCACACTTAAGGATGTCAAATTCTGACTCTTAGGTTAGTATTGGAGAACTACCCGAGTCCTTAGACCCCTATATTACTTAGCTTCATAGATTTTGAAGAAGTATTTGATTCAGCCGATTAAAGAGCATTAGCAAAGGTCCTATCCTTGTATTGTATTAAATAAAAAATAAGTTTTTTCCACTGAAAGTAAGGAGCAACGTCAAAACTGAAAACGAATAGAAATTATTCCGTATATGAAAGGGGCTTCCCCCTCCCCAACACCCGGCTGTTTACGCTATAGTTTTAAGTACTTTTAAAAAAGCTTCTGATTCTAACCAAAAAGTCCTTGTGCTTCAGGAGTCGTTCTTAAGAATTCGGACAAAAGGTCAAACTTTAACGTGAAGAGCAGGGTGTTGAAGAGAGGACATTCCCTTTCATATACGTAATGATTTTTGACCTTTTTAAGTTATGATATTGCTCCTTAATTTCAGTTTTCATTTTTTTTTTTTAATTTCATTTTTTTTATTTAATTTCATTTTTTTTTTATTTAATTTCATTTTTTTTTATTTAATTTCATTTTTTTTTATTTAAGTTGTTTTTCAATTAATGCTGGGAAATCCGGAAAATTCCATTTCATGGAAAATTTATGCCTCCCCAACAACATTCCTGTGCAGCAAATTCCTCCTGCGTAAAATCCTTGCCCCCCCCCGAGAACTTACACCCGTATAATTCTATCCTTGCTCTGTATTCCCCCCAGAAAAGTTCTTGCGGACGATTTCGCCTGAAAAATTCTCCTTAGCACACTTACATTTGAAAAAGACTGGTTGTTTATTTTATTTCTGATGGATTTTCTAAGTCCTGCCAGAAATTTCCCCTATGTGGAACATTTTCCCCACAATTCCCCCCCCCCCCAATGTAAAATTTGTCATTTGGACAATTTTTCCTGGTAATATAATTTCTGCCGTGGAGTAACCCCTAATCTCTCCCTCCAATGCAAAATCCCCAAGAGAATTCCAACCACGCTAAAAATTTCCCCCGGATTATTCCCCAAGAACATCTCTACATGTAAAACTAAGTCACCAAAGAGAAATTCAGATAAATAAAACGAATTTCGTATATGAATTGTAGGAAATTTTCTCCTTTAAATTTATCCCTGGAAAGACCACCCCCATAAGCTTTGCCCCCCCCAACAATAAATTCTTCCCGTAGACCCCCCCCCCCCGTAGAAAATCCTCCCGTGAAAATGTCTGTATATTTTCCAATAACAAAAAGGCTAATATACATAAACAATGACGAATTTCATAACCTACAGCCCTTTCCACGGGGGCTGTGGGGGTCATGTCATCCCCAAAAGCATATAAATTAGACCCTTCAACTATACTGAACAAAATGGCTATTTTAAAATTTTGATCAGACAACTTCGGGGAAAAGGGCTTGGGAGGGGGTTTAGCTGCCCTTCAATCTTTTTGGTCCCTTAAAAAGAACGATAGAACTTCTAATTTCCATTCACATGGGCCTTTTCCTGTTGTTCTAGGACTGTTGGCATGAAAAAATCAACCCTGGGAAGAGCAAAAAAAAAAAAGAAACAACAAACAAACAAATAAACACTAATCTGTGATCTTTGTTCTAGCCAAAAAGAAAACGAAATTCTGTATTTTTTCAGGTGGAAGCTTGAAACATCTACAGTAGGGTTCTCTGATAATATCAGAGAGCCCTAATTATACTGAGTATGATTGTATATTTTTCAATGCCTGGACTTTAAGAGCATGTTCCACCCTTTTTTAAAATCAGGCAAATTTTCTCAGGCTACTGGCTTTTTTTTAGGGGCAATTAAACTCAATAATTTTATGCATTTGGAATCAGCTTAAAAATAAAACAATTCTTTTGATGTATCTTTTGCTATCAAAATTCTGTTATTTAAAGTTTCGGTAACTACTGGATCGAGTTGCTGCTAAATTACAGTTCGTTACCACGAACTGTTTGATACCAAATAAATACAATAAAGTGATTAATGCTGTGTACGAGAACAACAGGAAATGAGAAATAGAGCAGTAGGGTATCATAGGGTATCATAGTAGGGTATCAGTAGTATATAGGAAATGAGAGCAGTAGGGTGCTATTAATTACTTCTATGAGACCAATAGCAGATTAATATGGGATTTCAAGCGCCTCCCTTGGATGTTAACATGGGATTTCTATAAAATCACCTTCCTTTTTCCATAGGATTTCATCATAAGATCCATAAGGAAATTAACATGGGATTTTAAGGGCAGGAATACGAAAATTAATATGGGATTTTAAAGACACCCATAGGAAAATTAACATGAGATTTTATACGGAGCCCTATTTCCAGCTGGCACACTTCCCATGACACTCCTAGGTGTTCCATTATTTTCCCTACTGTTTTTTCTATTTTCCCATATACTTGTCTAGACGAGTCTTCTGGAGTATGTCCAGGACACACCCCGTTTTAAACGGTAAGGTCTAATATGGGTGACACAATTTTATGTAACCTTGCGTCAGGAGACCATGAGGAATCCCCGCTTGTAACTTACCGAAAGCACACACCTCATATGAGGTCATGTAATGATAGCGCAACCATCACTGTCACATAGTAATTTTTTGGCGTTTCGTTTTTTGCCCGAAACGTTCAACGCTTTTTTCCTTTCTTTCAACTTAATGGTGGCACACACTTTATTTAAGGTCAGCAAATCTTACACAATGACGGCGCACATCTTACTAATAACAGTGCGCTCATCACTGTCACATAATATCTTTTTTGAGATCTTATTTTTCGCCCGAAATGTTTAAAGCATTTCTTTTTTTTCATTCTTTAGTTCTTTGTCCTCGCTTGGACTTGAAAGGTCAATTTTATTCCAATGGGGGTGTACTCCAACCACCAGGACTGGCCAGTTATTCCCAGTATTTTATCCTACTCATTACATTCTAAAATTAACCTATTGCGTGTGAGAGAAATTCTCATGTTTTACTTTCTAGAATGAGACGTTTTGTGGACCTGTGTAATTTCCAGAAATTACACCTTTTCATTAAGTAATGCTTTTTAGGGAGTGATCCCAAATGATATTGTTGATTGCTATTAATGTGTTTATTGCGATAAAGGAAAAATGCATGGTTAAATTATGTAAACACCATGATCGTCCTAAACAACATATTTCAAGGATTAAAGCTATTGTAAATAAAATTTTTATTAAGTCAAACAATTTTACAAACAATTTTAAAACACAGAAAAAAGACTTAAAAAACACGACAAACATAAAAATATAATATGGAAAAAGCATTATCGTAATATATGCAAAAGAACCATTAGTAGTTTATATGCCATTCATATATTTTGCCAATATATGCCATGCATATATTCCACCTTGGAAAAATATGCCATGCATATTTTGCCAAGGTGGAATACATTGCCATGGTCTTCGACACTCTAGAGCTTAAAGGTAAGGTGGGAATTGTTAAAACAATTTTTTTGGGAGAGGGGGGCGGAAACCTAACATCCCAGTCAAAGAAACGATACAGTTTCGTTAAAAGCTCTTAATATGGCTTAAATTTAGCTCTGATACCAACCCCGCCCTCTGGAAATGATTGCTGGGGGAGGGTCGGGCGTATTGTGATAGTGTGAAATTCAAAGAAATGATGCATTTTCGTTAAACAATTCTTAATAGGGCTTAAATTTGCATCTAGTATCAGCCATATCCCCTGGTATTGCATGCTAAGATCCCCGAATTTTTGTAATACATGGTTCTTTTGCCTATATTGTGATAATACTTTTTCCACCTTTTATTTATATGTTTTTCGTTTTTTAAGGCTTTTTTCTGTGTTTTAATATTCTGTGTAAAATTGCTTGAATTAATAAAACTTTTATTTACAATAACCTTAATCTTTTACATATGTTGTTTAAGACCATCATGGTGTTTACATAATTTAACCTTACATTTTCCTTTTATTGCTATAAATACATTAATAACAATCGACAATATTATTTGGGATCACTCCCTAAAAAGCACTGCTTCATGAAGAGGTGTAATTTCTTGAAATAGATGTTTCCCGACTACTAGCCAATTATTCGTACCAATTACACAGGTGCACAAAAAATCTCATTCTAGAAAGCGAAACATGGGAATTTCTCTCACACGCAATAGGTTAATTTTAGAATGTAATGAGTAGGAAAAAATACTTGGAATAGCTGGCTAGTCCTGACAGTTGGAGTGCTGCCCCATTGGAAGAAAGCTGACCTTTCAAGTCCCAGCGAGGATAAAGAACTAAAGAATGAAAAAAAAGAAATGCTTTGAATATTTTGGGCGAAAAATAAAATCTCAAAAAGGTAATATGTGACAGTGATGTGCGCGATGTTATTAGTAGAAAAGGGGGTGCCAGTCGTGACCCTATACCATATATGGGCATAGCCTCCCTAGGGAAATGGATTTCCGAGAAATTGATAGCGTAATAGAAGGGGAAGTGAATTTCTGAGAAATTGATTTGTTGGAGTTCGTCCAGGAGAATTGTCTCCGGGCGAAGTTTATCAATGTCTTTGGTGTTCGTCCAGGAGAATTGTTTCCGGGCGAAGTTTATTAATGTCTGACGGATGATGTCAAGGTTGATTGATTTGTTGGTGTTCATCCAGGAGAATTATCTCCGGGCGAATGTTTTGATCATAGAGATGAAGAGATTAACGCGGGAAAGGGTTTCCTAGGAATTTCAAATGTGACAGCGCAGGGATGTCAAAACAAAAGGAACACGCAGAAATTACGTTTAGAGATTATTTGGGCGAAACCGTTTTGAGACATTTTAGAAGATGATTTAAGCGAAACCGTTTGAGGCATTTTAGAAGATGATTTTAGAAGATGATTTAGAAGAGGATTTGAGGGTGAAGCTCTGTGGTCGTTATAATACACAAGTTCTATTTGAACAGTGTTTTGAGGTCGTCTAACCCAACCCCAAAGGGCTCCGATCCCCCTACCCCAACCCCGAAGGAAACCCCCGGCCCCCAAAGGTCCCCCGGGCTCCCAAAGGACCACCCGGTCCCCCAAGGGCCCCCCGAACCTCCAAAGGCCCCCCGGGCCCCCAAAGAGCCCCCTCCCCATTTTTTTTAATACTTTTTTGTGCACTTGAGACACAGAAGGGCCCCCACGTTTCAAAAGGCTTTATTATATCTTTTCAGAACAAGTTCCTTTCTTAATGTCATTCCTAAACCCATTTTACAAGTTGAAGTACCCATCCTTTTCACCCACAACTTTACTTTACAGCTTTTTGAATGCCCCAACACCAAGCAGAACTTTTCAAAAAGGATTTCAGAACAAGTTCTTTTCTTAATGTCCCTCCTAAACCCATTTTACAAGTTGAAGTACCCATCCTTTTCCCCATAACTTTACTTTACGACTTTTTGCACACCCCAACATCAAGCAATACTTTTCAAAGGCATTTCAGAACATGTTCTTTTCTTAATGTCCTTCCTAAACCAATTTTACAAGTTGAAGTACTCATCTTTTCCCCCACAACTTTACTATAAGGCTTTTCGAATACCCCATTATCAAGCAATACTTTTCAAAAGGCTTTATTATATCTTTTCAGAACAAGTTCTTTACGTAATTTTCTTCCTAAAACCCATTTTACAAGTTGAAGTACTTATCTTTTCCCCCACAACTTTACTTTACGACTTTTTTGCACACCCAAACATCAAGCAATACTTTCCAAAAGGCTTTATTATATCTTTTCAGAACAAGTTTTTTCTTAATGTCCTTCTTAAACCAATTTTACAAGTTGAAGTAGTTATCTTTTTCACCACAACTTTACTTTACGACTTTTTTGGACATCCCAAGATCAAGCAATACTTTTCAAAAGGCTTTATTATATCTTTTCAGAACAAGTTCTTTTCTTAATATCCTTCTTAAACCAATCATACAAATTTTAAATTTTTCCTTAGTAGATAGAAAAAGCTATATCATAGTTGTGAATATTTTCTTGGAAGATAAGCATTTCTATTTCAATTTTAATTTTTTTCAATGATGTGAAGAAAAGTTAAAGTTCTCTTCTGAATTTTCTCAATGAAAAAGAAATTAGTTATTAATCAATTCTATTTTTCCAAATAATATAAAAATTTTCCACGTCGGTTCAGATTTTTCTCAAAGGGATGAAAAAATTAAAAATACTGTTCCAAATTTTACATAGAAGATAGAAAAGTTCAAGTTCTCTTCTGAATTTTACGAAAGAACACAATTCAATTCTAATATATCCAGAGAAAATAAAAATCTTCCACTTCAATTTTAAGTTCACCAAAGACATAAATAACTTTAAAGTTCTATTCTAAATTTATCCGTAGTAGATAGAAAAGCTATACCTTAGTTGTGAATATTTTCCCGGAAGACAAAAAGTTCTAGTTCAATTTTCTATTTTCTCAACGAAGTGAAGAAAAGTTCAAGTTCTATTCTGAATTTTCTCAATGAAAAACAAATTAGTTATTGATCATTTCTATTTTTCCAAATAATATAAAAATTTTCCACTTCAGTTCAGATCTATCTCAAAGAGATGAAAAATTTTATATGCTCTTCCAAATTTTTCACAAAAGATAAAAAAGTTCATTCTTCTGAATTTTCTCAATGAAAAAGAAATTAGCTATTGATCAATTCTATTTTTCCAAATAATATAAAAAATTTTCACTTCGGATTAGATTTTTTCTCAAAGAGATGAAAAAATTTTAAATACTGTTCAACATTTTTCATGGAAGATTGAAAAGTTCAATTTCTCTTCTGAATTTTACCAAAGAACACACTTCAATTGTAATTTCTCCAGAGAAAATAAAAATCTTCCACTTCAATTTTAAGTTCTCCAAAGACATAAAGAAATTTAAAGTTCTATTCTAAATTTTTCCGTAGTAGATAGAAAAAGCTATACCATAGTTGTGAATATTTTCCCGGAAGATAAAAAGTTCTAGTTCAATTTAAAATTTTCTCAACGAAGTGAAGAAAAGTTCAAGTTCTCTTCTGAATTTTACCAAAGGACACACTTCAATTGTAATTTCTCCAGAGAAAATAAAAATCTTCCACTTCAATTTTAAGTTCCCCAAAGACATAAAGAAATTTAAAGTTCTATTCTAAATTTTTCCGTAGTAAATAGAAAAAGCTATACCATAGTTGTGAATATTTTCCCGGAAGATAAAAAGTTCTAGTTCAATTTTTAATTTTCTCAGAGAAGTGAAGAAAAGTTCAAGTTCTATTCTGAATTTTTTCAATGAAAAAGAAATTAGTTATTGATCATTTCTATTTTTCCAAATAATATAAAAATTTTCCACTTTAGTTCAGATCTGTCTCAAAGAGATGAAAAATTTAAAATACTGTTCCAAATTTTTCACAGAAGATAAAAAAGTTCAAGTTCTCTTCTGAATTTTACCAAAGAACACAATTCAATTCTAATTTCTCCAGAGAAAACCAAAATCTTCCACTTCAGTTCTTTATTTCACAAAGACATAAAGAAATTTAAAGTTCAATTATAAATTTTTCGGTGGAAGATAGAAAAAGTAATACCATTCATGTGAATATTTTCACGGAAGATAAAAAGCTCTAGTTCAATTATAAATTTTCTCAACGAAGTGAAGAAAAGTTCATGTCCTCTTCTGAATTTTCTCTATGAAAAAGAAATAAGTTATTGATCATTTCTATTTTTCCAAATAATATAAAAATTTTTCACTTCAGTTCAGATCTATCTCAAAGGGATGAAAAATTTTTTAAAACTGTTCCAAATTTTTCATAGAAGATAGAAAAGTTCAAGTTCTCTTCTGAATTTTAACAAAGAACAAACTTCAATTCTAATTTCTCCACAGAAAATAAAAATCTTAAACTTCAGTTTTAAGTTCCCCAAAGACATAAAGAAATTTAAAGTTCTATTCTAAATTTTTCCGTAGTACATAGAAAAAGCTATACCATAGTTCTGAATATTTTCCCGGAAGATAAAAAGCTCTAGTTCAATTTTTAATTTTCTCAACGAAGTGAAGAAAAGTTCAAGTTCTCTTCTGAATTTTCTCAATGAAAAAGAAATTAGTTATTGATCAATTCTATTTTTCCAAATAATATAAAAATTTTCCACTTCAGTTCAGATCTGTCTCAAAGAGATGAAAAATTTAAAATATTGTTCTAATTTTTTCACAGAATATAAAAAAGTTCAAGTTCTCTTCTGAATTTTACCAAAGAATACAATTCAATTCTAATTTCTCCAGAGAAAATAAAAATCTTCCACTTCAGTTCTTTATTTCACAAAGTCATAAAGAAATTTAAAGTTCTATTCTAAATATTTTCGGTGGAAGATAGAGAAAGTAATATCATAGTTGTGAATATTTTTCCGGAAGATAAAAATTCTACTTCAATTTTAAATTTTTCACAGAAGATAAAAAGTTCAAGTTCTCTTCTGAATTTTCTCTATGGAAAAGAAATAAGTTATTGATTAACTCTATTTTTCTAGGGAAAATAAAAATTTTCCACTTCAGTTCTTTATTTCACAAAGACATAAAGAAATTTAAAGTTCTATTCTAAATTTTTCGATGGAAGATAGAAAAAGTAATACCATGGTTGTGAATATTTTTCCGGAAGATAAAAAATTCTACTTCAATTTTAAATTTTTCACAGAAGATAAAAAGTTCAAGTTCTCTTCTGAATTTTACCAAAGAACACAATTCAATTCTAATTTTCCTGGGAAAATGAAAATTTTCCACTTCAATTCAGATTTTTCTCAAAGAGATGAAAAAATTTAAAATACTGTTCCAAATTTTTCATAGAAGATAGAAAACTTCAAGTTCTCTTCTGAATTTTACCAAAGAACACAATTCAATTCTAATTTCTCCAGAGAAAATAAAAAGCTACCACTTCAGTTTTAAGTTCACCAAGACATAAAAAATTTAAAGTTCAGTTCTAAATTTTTCCGTAGAAGATAGGAAAAGTTATACTATGATTGTGATTATTTTCCATGAAGATAAAAAGTTTCACTTTAATTCTAAATTTTCTTAAATTCAGTTCCGACTTTTCTCAAAGAGATGAAAAAATTTAAAGTTCTGTTCCAAATATTTTCCCGGAAGAAGAAAAGTTCAACTTCGATTCTGAATTTTCTCAATGAAAATGAAATAAGTTATTGATCAATTCTATTTTCCAAAAATAATATAAAAATTTTCCACTTCAGTTCAGATTTTTCTCAAAGAGATGAAAAAAATTTAAAATACTGTTCCAAATTTTTCATAGAAGATAGAAAAGTTCAAGTTCTCTTCTGAATTTTACCAAAGAACACAATTCAATTCTAATTTCTCCAGAGAAAATAAAAAGTTTCCACCTCAGTTTTAAGATCACCAAGACATAAAAAATTTAAACTTCACTTCTAAATTTTTCCGTAGAAGATAGGAAAAGTTATACTATGATTGTGATTATTTTCAATGAAGATAGAAAGTTTCACTATAATTCTAAATGTTCTTAAATTCAGTTCCGACTTTTCACAAAGAGATGAAAAAATTTAAAGTTTTGTTCCAAATTTTTCATAGAAGATAGGAAAAGTTATACTTTGATCGTGAATATTCAAGTTCTCTTCTGAATTTTACGAAAGAACACAATTCAATTCTAAATTCTCCAGAGAAAATAAAAAGCTTCCACTTGAGTTTTAAGTTCACCAAGATATAAAAAACTTAAAGTTCAGTTCTAAATTTTTCCGTAGAAGATATGAAAAGTTATACTATGATTGTGATTATTTTCCATGAAGATAAAAAGTTTCACTTTAATTCTAAATTTTCTTAAATTCAGTTCCGATTTTTCTCAAAGAGATGAAAATTTAAAGTTCTGTTCCAAATTTTTCATAGAAGATATGGAAAATTATACTTTGATTGTGAATATTCTTCATGAAGATATGGAGCTCCACTTTAATTCTGAATTTTCTCGAAGAAGTGCAAAATGTTCAAGTTCTCTTCTGAATTTTCTTAAAGAAGAGAAAAAAGTTAGCTCAATTCTGAAATTTACCAATGAAAATGAAAAAGCTTCCATTTCAATTCATAATTTCTCAAAGACATAAAAAATTTAAAGTTCAGTTCTAAATTTTTCCGTAGACGATAGGAATGGTTATACTATGATTGTGATTATTTTCCATGAAGATCAAAAGTTTCACTTTATTTCTAATTTTACTTAAATTCAGTTCCGATTTTTCTCAAAGAGATGAAAATTTAAAGTTCTGTTCCAAATTTTTCATAGAAGATAGAAAAAGTTATACATTGATTGTGAATATTCGACATGAAGATAAGGAGCACCACTTTAATTCTGAGTTTTCTTGAAGAAGTGCAAAATGTTCAAGTTCTCTTCTGAATTTTCTTAAAGAAGGGAAAAAAGTTAGCTCAATTCTGAATTTTACCAATGAAAATGAAAAAAAGCTTCCAATTCAGTTCTTAATTTCTCAAAGACATAAAAAATTATAATTTTAGTTCTAAATTTTTCTGTAGAAGATAGGAAAAGTTATACTATGATTGTGATTATTTTCCAGTGAAGATAAAAAGTTTCACTTTAATTCTAAATTTTCTTAAATTCAGTTCCGATTTTTCTCAAAGAGATGAAAATTTAAAGTTCTGTTCCAAATTTTTCATAGAAGATAGAAAAAGTTATACATTGATCGTGAATATTCACCACGAAGATAAAAAGTTCCACTTTAATTCTAAATTTTCTCAATGAAGTGCAAATGTTCAAGTTCTCTTCTAATTTTTCCAAGAAAATAAATAGGTTCCACGTCAGTTCTGGTTTTTTTCTCAAAGAGATGAAAAATTTAAAGTTCTGTACTAATTTTAAATTAAATTTTAGCTCCTTTGTCTTATGGATTTACCCCTCAAATTTTTAAATTAGAAAATGAGTGACTCGTTCTATTATTAAAGACAATCGTTCAAACTCGTTCATCTAACCTCCAAAACAATAGGTCAGATTAGATTAGGTATAAATAAATATTAATAAATAAATAGAAACATTTCTACATGTTTAAGTTAGGTTAGGTTAGGTTAACTTATCATGAGCGCTCATGATAAGTTAACCTAACCTTTTCAGGCGAGTAAGGTTAGGTTAGGCTACGTACGCGCGTGTACGTAGGCTAACCTAACCTAACCTAACTTAACCTAACCTAACTTAATCTAGCCTAACCTAACCTAACCATACACCTAACTTTTTGCCTGTCTCTCACCTAACCTAACCTAACCTAAGTGAAGCGTACGTAGGCTAGCCTAACCTAACTTAACTAACCTAACCTAACCTAATCTAGCCTAACCTAACCTAACCATAATCGCCGGAAAAGGTTAGGTAAACTTATCATTAGCGCTCATGATAAGTTAACCTAACCTAACCTAACTTAAACATGTAGAAATGTTTCTATTTATTTATTAATATTTATTTATACCTAATCTAATCTAACCTATTGTTTTGGAGGTTAGATGAACGAGTTTGAACGATTGTCTTTAATAATAGAACGAGTCACTCATTTTCTAATTTAAAAATTTGAGGGGTAAATCCATAAGACAAAGGAGCTAAAATTTAATTTAAAATTAGTACAGAACTTTGAATTTTTAATCTCTTTGAGAAAAAAACAGAACTGACGTAGAACCTATTTATTTTCTTGGAAAAATTAGAAGAGAACTTGAACATTTGCACTTAATTGAGAAAATTAAGAATTAAAGTGGAACTTTTTATCTTCATGGTGAATATTCACGATCAATGTATAACTTTTTCTATCTTCTATGAAAAATTTGGAACAGAACTTTAAATTTTTTCATCTCTTTGAGAAAAATCGGAACTGAATTTAAGAAAATTTAGAATTAAAGTGAAACTTTTTATCTTCACTGGAAAATAATCACAATCATAGTATAACTTTTCCTATCTTCTACAGAAAAATTTAGAACTGAAATTTAAATTTTTTATGTCTTTGAGAAATTAAGAACTGAAGTGGAAGCTTTTTTTCATTTTCATTGGTAAAATCCAGAATTGAGCTAACTATTTTCCCTTCTTTAAGAAAATTCAGAAGAGAACTTGAACATTTTGCACTTCTCCGAGAAAACTCAGAATTAAAATGGAGCTCCTTATCTTCATGTCGAATATTCAAAATCAATGTAAAGCTTTTTCTATCTTCTATGAAAAATTTAGAACAGAACTTTAAATTTTTCATCTCTTTGAGACCAATCGGAACTGAATTTAAGAAAAATTAGAAATAAAGTTAAACTTTTTATCTTCATGGAAAATAATCACAATCATAGTATAACCATTCGTATCTTCTACGGAAAAATTTATAACTGAACTTTAAATTTTTTATGTCTTTGAGAAATTATGAATTGAAATGGAAGCTTTTTCATTTTCATTGGTAAATTTCAGAATTTTGCTAACTTTTTTCTCTTCTTTAAGAAAATTCAGAAGAGAACTTGAACATTTTGCACTTCTTCGAGAAAACTCAGAATTAAAGTGGAGCTCCATATCTTCATGAAGAATATTCACAATCAAAGTACAACTTTTCATATTTTCTATGAAAAATTTGGAACATAACTTTCAATTTTTTCATCTCTTTGAGAAAAATCGGAACTGAATTTAAGAAAATTTAGAATTAAAGTGAAACTTTTTATCTTCATGGAAAATAATCACAATCATAGTATAACTTTTCATATCTTCTACGGAAAAATTTGGAACTGAACTTTAAATTTTTTATGTCTTGGTGAACTTAAAACTGAAGTGGAAGCTTTTCATTTTTTCTGGAGAAATTAGAATTGAATTGTGTTCTTTGGTAAAATTCAGAAGAGAACTTGAATATTCACGATCAAAGTATGACTTTTCCTATCTTCTATGAAAAATTTGGAGCAAAACTTTAAATTTTTTCATCTCTTTGTGAAAAGTCGGAACTGAATTTAAGAAATTTTAGAATTATAGTGAAACTTTTTATCTTCATGGAAAATAATCACAATCATAGTATAACTTTTCCTATCTTTTAAGGAAAAATTTAGAAGTGAACTTAAAATTTTTTATGTCTTGGTGAACTTAAAACTGAAGTGGAAGCTTTTTTTTTCTCTGGAGAAATTAGAATTGAACTGTGTTCTTTGGTAAAATTCAGAAGAGAACTTGAAGTTTTCTATCTTCCAAAAAAAATTTGGAACAGTATTTTAAATTTTTTCATCTCTTTGAGAAAAATCTGAACTGAAGTGGAAAATTTTTATATTATTTTGGGAAAATAGAATTGATCAATAACTTATTTCATTTTCATTGAGAAAATTCAGAATCGAAGTTGAACTTTTCTTCTTCCGGGAAAATATTTGGAACAGAACTTTAAATTTTTTCATCTCTTTGAGAAAAGTCGGAACTGAATTTAAGAAAATTTAGAATTAAAGTGAAACTTTTTATCTTCATGGAAAATGATCACAATCATAGTATATCTTTTCCTATCTTCTACGGAAAAATTTAGAACTGAACTTTAAATTTTATATGTCTTGGTGAACTTAAAACTGAAGTGGTTGCTTTTTATTTTCTCTGGAGAAATTAGAATTGAATTGTGTTCTTTGGCAAAATTCAGAAAAGAACTTGAACTTTTCTATCTTCTATGAAAAATTTGGAACAGTATTTTAAATTTTTTCATCTCTTTGAGAAAAATCCGAATTGATGTGAAAAATTTTCATTTTCCCAGGAGAATTAGAATTGAATTGTGTTCTTTGGTAAAATTCAGAAGAGAACTTGAACTTTTTATCTTCTGTGAAAAATTTAAAATTGAAGTAGAATATTTTATCTTCCGGAAAAATATTCACAACCATGGTATTACTTTTTCTATCTTCCATCTAAAAATTTAGAATAGAACTTTAAATTTCTTTATATCTTTGTGAAATAAAGAACTGAAGTGGAAAATTTTTATTTTCCCTAGAAAAATAGAGTTAATCAATAACTTATTTCTTTTCCATAGAGAGTATTCAGAAGAGAAGTTGAACTTTTCTTCACTTAGTGTAGAAAATTTAAAATTGAAGTAGAACTTTTTATCTCCCGGGAAAATATTCACAACTATGATATTACTTTCTCTATCTTCCACCGAAAAATTTAGAATAGAACTTTAAATTTCTTTATGACTTTGTGAAATAAAGAACTGAAGTGGAAGATTTTTATTTTCTCTGGAGGAATTAGAATTGAATTGTGTTCTTTGGTAAAATTAAGAAGAGAACTTGAACTTTTTTATATTCTGTGAAAAAATTGGAACAGTATTTTAAATTTTTCATCTCTTTGAGACAGATCTGAACTGAAGTGGAAAATTTTTATATTATTTGGAAAAATAGAACTGATCAATAACTAATTTCTTTTTCATTGAGAAAATTCAGAACAGAACTTGAACTTTTCTTCACTTCGTTGAGAAAATTAAAAATTGAACTAGAACTTTTTATCTTCAGGGAAAATATTCAGAACTATGGTATAGCTTTTTCTATCTACTACGGAAAAATTTAGAATAGAACTTTAAATTTCTTTATGTCTTTGGGGAACTTAAAACTGAAGTTTAAAATTTTTATTTTCTCTGGAGAAATTAGAATTGAAGTTTGTTCTTTGGTAAAATTCAGAAGAGAACTTGAACTTTTCTATCTTCTATGAAAAATTTGGAACAGTTTTAAAAATTTTTTCATCCCTTTGAGATAGATCTGAACTAAAGTGGAAAATTTTTATATTATTTGGAAAAATAGAAATGATCAATAACTTATTTCTTTTTCATAGAGAAAATTCAGAAGAGAACTTGAACTTTTCTTCACTTCGTTGAGAAAATTCAAAATTGAACTAGAACTTTTTATCTTCCGTGAAAATATTCACAAGTATGGTATTACTTTTTCTATCTTCCACCGAAAACTTTAGAATTGAACTTTAAATTTCTTTGTCTTTGTGAAATAAAGAACTGAAGTGAAAGATTTTTGTTTTCTCTGGAGAAATTAGAATTGAATTGTGTTCTTTGGTAAAATTCAGAAGAGAACTTGAACTTTTTTCTGTGAAAAACTTGGAACAGTATTTTAAATTTTTCATCTCTTCGAGACAGATCTGAACTAAGGTGGAAAACGGAAAAATTTAGAATAGAACTTTAAATTTCTTTATGTCTTTGGGGAACATAAAACTGAAGTGGAAGATTTTTATTTTCTCTGGAGAAATTAGAATTGAACTGTGTTCTTTGGTAAAATTCAGAAGAGAACTTGAAGTTTTCTATCTTCCAAAAAAATTTGGAACAGTATTTTAAATTTTTTCATCTCTTTGAGAAAAATCCGAATTGATGTGAAAAATTTTTATATTATTTTGGGAAAATAGAATTGATCAATAACTTATTTCATTTTCATTGAGAAAATTCAGAATCGAAGTTGAACTTTTCTTCTTCCGGGAAAATATTTGGAACAGAACTTTAAATTTTTTCATCTCTTTGAGAAAAGTCGGAACTGAATTTAAGAAAATTTAGAATTAAAGTGAAACTTTTTATCTTCATGGAAAATGATCACAATCATAGTATATCTTTTCCTATCTTCTACGGAAAAATTTAGAACTGAACTTTAAATTTTATATGTCTTGGTGAACTTAAAACTGAAGTGGTTGCTTTTTATTTTCTCTGGAGAAATTAGAATTGAATTGTGTTCTTTGGCAAAATTCAGAAAAGAACTTGAACTTTTCTATCTTCTATGAAAAATTTGGAACAGTATTTTAAATTTTTTCATCTCTTTGAGAAAAATCCGAATTGATGTGAAAAATTTTCATTTTCCCAGGAGAATTAGAATTGAATTGTGTTCTTTGGTAAAATTCAGAAGAGAACTTGAACTTTTTATCTTCTGTGAAAAATTTAAAATTGAAGTAGAATATTTTATCTTCCGGAAAAATATTCACAACCATGGTATTACTTTTTCTATCTTCCATCTAAAAATTTAGAATAGAACTTTAAATTTCTTTATATCTTTGTGAAATAAAGAACTGAAGTGGAAAATTTTTATTTTCCCTAGAAAAATAGAGTTAATCAATAACTTATTTCTTTTCCATAGAGAGAATTCAGAAGAGAAGTTGAACTTTTCTTCACTTAGTGTAGAAAATTTAAAATTGAAGTAGAACTTTTTATCTCCCGGGAAAATATTCACAACTATGATATTACTTTCTCTATCTTCCACCGAAAAATTTAGAATAGAACTTTAAATTTCTTTATGACTTTGTGAAATAAAGAACTGAAGTGGAAGTTTTTTATTTTCTCTGGAGGAATTAGAATTGAATTGTGTTCTTTGGTAAAATTCAGAAGAGAACTTGAACTTTTTTATATTCTGTGAAAAAATTGGAACAGTATTTTAAATTTTTCATCTCTTTGAGACAGATCTGAACTGAAGTGGAAAATTTTTATATTATTTGGAAAAATAGAACTGATCAATAACTAATTTCTTTTTCATTGAGAAAATTCAGAACAGAACTTGAACTTTTCTTCACTTCGTTGAGAAAATTAAAAATTGAACTAGAACTTTTTATCTTCAGGGAAAATATTCAGAACTATGGTATAGCTTTTTCTATCTACTACGGAAAAATTTAGAATAGAACTTTAAATTTCTTTGTCTTTGTGAAATAAAGAACTGAAGTGAAAGATTTTTGTTTTCTCTGGAGAAATTAGAATTGAATTGTGTTCTTTGGTAAAATTCAGAAGAGAACTTGAACTTTTTTATCATCTGTGAAAAACTTGGAACAGTATTTTAAATTTTTCATCTCTTCGAGACAGATCTGAACTAAGGTGGAAAACGGAAAAATTTAGAATAGAACTTTAAATTTCTTTATGTCTTTGGGGAACTTAAAACTGAAGTGGAAGATTTTTATTTTCTCTGGAGAAATTACAATTGAAGTGTGTTCTTTGGTGAAATTCAGAAGAGAACTTGAACTTTTCTTCACTTCGTTGAGAAAATTTTAAATTGATCTAGAACTTTTTATCTTCCGGGAAAATATTCACAAGTATGGTATTACTTTTTCTATCTTCCACCGAAAAATTTAGAATTGAACTTTAAATTTCTTTATGTCTTTGTGAAATAAAGAACTGAATTGGAAGATTTTTATTTTTACTGGAGAAATTAGAATTGAATTGTGTTCTTTGGTAAAATTCAGAAGAGAACTTGAACTTTTTTATCTTCTGTGAAAAATTTGGAATTGTATTATTGAACTAGAACTTTTTATCTTCCGGGAAAATATTCACAACTATGGTATAGCTTTTTCTATCTACTACGGAAAAATTTAGTATAGAACTTTAAATTTCTTTATGTCTTTGGGGAACTTAAAACTGAAGTGGAAGATTTTTATTTTCTCTGGAGAAATTACAATTGAAGTGTGTTCTTTGGTAAAATTCAGAAGAGAACTTGAACTTTTCTATCTTCCATGAAAAATATGGAACAGTATTTGAAATTTTTTCATCTCTTTGAGAAAAATCTGATCCGAAGTGAAAATTTTTATATTATTTGGAAAAATAGAATTGATCAATAGCTAATTTTTTTTTCATTGAGAAAATTCAGAAGAATGAACTTTTTTATCTTCTGTGAAAAATTTGGAAGAGTATTTAAAATTTTTCATCTTTTTGAGATAGATCTGAACTGAAGTGGAAAATTTTTATATTATTTGGAAAAATAGAAATGATCAATAACTAATTTCTTTTTCATTGAGAAAATTCAGAATAGAACTTGAATTTTCCCTGACTTCGTTGAGAAAATTGAAAATTGAACTAGAACTTTTTGTCTTCCGGGAAAATATTCACAACTAAGGTATAGCTTTTCTATCTACTACGGATAAATTTAGAATATAACTTTAAAGTTCTTTATGTGTTTGGTGAACTTAAAACTGAAGTGGAAGATTTTTATTTTCTCTGGAGAAATTAGAATTGAATTGTGTTCTTTGGTAAAATTCAGAAGATAACTTAAACTTTTCTATCTTCTATGAAAAATTTGGAACAGTATTTTAAATTTTTTCATCCCTTTGAGAAAAATCTGAACCGAAGTGGAAAATTTTTATATTATTTGGAAAAATAGAATTGATTAATAACTAATTTGTTTTTCATTGATAAAATTCAGAAGAGAACTTGAACTTTTCTTCACTTCATTGAGAAAATTTAAAATTGAAATAGAACTGCTTATCGTCCGAGAAAATATGCACAACTATGATATAGCTTTTTCTATCTACTAAGGAAAAATTTAGAATTTGTAAAATTGGTTTAAGAAGGATATTAAGAAAAGAACTTGTTCTGAAAAGATATAATAAAGCCTTTTGAAAAGTATTGCTTGATCTTGGGGTGTGCAAAAAAGTCGTAAAGTAAAGTTGTGGCGAAAAAGATAACTACTTCAACTTGTAAAATTGGTTTAGGAAGGACATTAAGAAAAAAACTTGTTCTGAAAAGATATAATAAAGCCTTTTGGAAAGTATTGCTTGATGTTTTTGTGTGCAAAAAAGTCCTAAAGTAAAGTTGTGGGGAAAAAGATAAGTACTTCAACTTGTAAAATGGATTTATGAAGAAAATTACGTAAAGAATTTGTTCTGAAAAGATATAATAAAGCCTTTTGAAAAGTATTGCTCGATGTTGGGGTATTCGAAAAGCCTTATAGTAAAGTTGTGGGTGAAAAGATGAGTACTTCAACTTGTAAAATTGGTTTAGGAAGGACATTACGTAAAGAACTTGTTCTGAAAAGATATAATAAAGCCTTTTGAAAAGTATTGCTTGATGTTGGGGTATGCAAAAAGTCGTAAAGTAAAGTTGTGGTGAAAAAGATAAGTACTTCAACTTGTAAAATTGGTTTAGGAAGGACATTAAGAAAAGAACTTGTTCTGAAATGCCTTTGAAAAGTATTGCTTGATGTTGGGGTGTGCAAAAAGTCGTAAAGTAAAGTTATGGGGAAAAGGATGGGTACTTCAACTTGTAAAACGGGCTTAGGAGGGACATTAAGAAAAGAACTTGTTCTGAAATGCCTTTTGAAAAGTACTGCTTGGTGTTGGGGCATTCAAAAAGCTGTAAAGTAAATTTGTGGGTGAAAAGGATGGGTACTTCAACTTGTAAAATGGGTTTAGGAATGACATTAAGAAAGGAACTTGTTCTGAAAAGATATAATAAAGCCTTTTGAAATGTGGGGGCCCTTCTGTGTCTCAAGTGCACAAAAAAGTATTAAAAGATGAGGAGGGGGCTCTTTGGGGGCCCGGGGGGCCTTTGGGGGTCCGGGGGGCCCCTTGGGGGCGGTTGGTCTTTTGGGAGCCCGGGGGACCTTTGGGGGCCGGTGGCTTCCTTCGGGGTTGGGGAAGGGGGATTGGAGCCCTTTGGGGTTGGGCTAGAGGACCTCACAACACTGTTCAAATAGAACTTGTGTATTATAACGACCACAGAGTTTCACCCTCAAGTCCTCTTCTAAATCATCTTCTAAAATCATCTTCTAAAATGCCTCAAACGGTTTCGCTTAAATCATCTTATAAAATGTCTCAAAACGGTTTCGCCCAAATAATCTCTAAACGTAATTTCTGCGTGTTCATTTTGTTTTGACATCCCTGCGCTGTCACATTTGAAATTCCTAGGAAACCCATTCCCGCTTTAATCTCTTCATCTCTATGATCAAAAGATTCGCCCGGAGATAATTCTCCTGGATGAACACCAACAAATCAATCAACCTTGACATCATCCGTCAGACATTAATAAACTTCGCCCGGAAACAATTCTCCTGGACGAACACCAAAGACATTAATAAACTTCGCCCGGAGACAATTCTCCTGGACGAACTCCAACAAATCAATTTCTCAGAAATTCACTTCCCCTTCGAGTACGTAATCAATTTCTCAAAAATCCATTTCTGTAGGGAGGCTACGCCCATATATGGTGTAGGGTCACGACTGGCACCCCCTTTTCTACTGTTATTAGGTAAGATAAGCGCCTTCAATGTGTAAAATGCGCTGACCTTACATAAAGTTTGTGCCGCCATTAAGTTAAAAGAAAGGAAAAGAGCGTTGAACGTTTCGAGAAAAAAATAAAACGCCAAAAAATTAATACGTGAAAGTGATGGCTGCGCTCTTATTAAGTGGCCTCACATAAGGTGTGTGCTGTCTTTACGTTACAAGCTGGATACCCCATGGATTCCTGACGCAAGGTTACATAAAATTGTGTCACCCATATTAGACCTGACCGTTTAAAACGGGGTGTGTTCTGGACATGTACCAGAAAATTCGTCTAGACAAGTATATGGGAAAATAAAAAACAATAAGGGGAATAATGGGGCACCTGAGAGTGTCATGGGAAGTCTTCTAGCTGGAAACAGGGCTTAGTTTAAAATCTCATGTTAATTTTCCTATGGATGTCAGAGAAATCCAATGTTAATTTTCCCATGACTGTCTTTAAAATCCCGTGATATTTTCCTATGGCTGCCTTAAAAGTCCCATTTTAATTTCCCTATGGATGTTGAAGGAATCATATGTTAATTTTCTTATGGATGTCATATTTTAAAACCAACAAAGTTGAAACCATTCATCGAGTCGAAAAAGAACAGAAATTACAACCAATAAAAGCATAACTATCCTCTCCCAAAACTTTCAAAGACCGAAAAGTGATTTATGATCTGCATAGCTTCTAGTCTTCTACAGATTTAAAACCACCATGACTCCTATCTTGCAAACAATTTTTAACAGACATGTATCTTAATTCACCATTTTATTAAAAAGGTGTTCACACTCTATTGTATTGTAGCTGTTTTTTTTTAAATAAATCTAAGTAAAAAAACAAATTATAAATTAGGTTCTGTTGTGTTGACTTAAAAAAAGTCTTTATTAATGGACGAATATTTATTTCCTTAATTTATGGATGTTTTCCATAAATTCCGGATGTTTTGTCAACCCCTGAGTATTCACTTTTGAACAATTTTGAACAAGATGACTAACTCAAAATTTTAATCGGATGGATTTGGGGAAAATGGGTGTGGGGGAATGGTTGTCCTCCGGCAACTTTTGACTTATAAATATGACACTAGAACTTTCAATTTCTTATGAATGAACCCCCTCCAAAGTTTATACAACGATATATTCCATAAGAGCCTTTTATGTTAACAATGGGCAACTAGCATAACTTACAGTCCTTTCCCCGAGAGCTGGGGGGGGGGGGTCAAATCTGGAGGCATAGTAATGTGGTCTTTGGGCTATTTTGAGTAAAATGGCTATCTCCAAATTTTGATCGAATGCATTCTGGGAAAAAGAAGGTGTGCAGAGACATGTTGCCCTCCCATCACTATTGAATCCGGTAGGGATGACAGTGCCAGCGTTGTACGAGATTTAAAATATTGCCAGATAAGAGTTTCATGGTTATGTTATGTTTGTTGGTTATGTGGTTTGATGGTTAATTGGTATGATGGTCATGTGATTTGACGTTGTTTCATAGTTCTGTTCTGTTTGTTGGTCAACTTGTTTGATGTATCTAAGCCTAATGGATACAGACGGGAGTTTACGACATTGCCAGATAAGAGTTTCATGGTTATGTTATGTTTGTTGGTTATGTGGTTTGATGGTTATATGGTTTGATGGTTATGTGATTTGACGTTGTTTCATAGTTCTGTTCTGTTTGTTGGTCAGCTTGTTTGATGTTTCTAAGCCTAATGGATACAGATGGGAGTTTACATCATTGCCAGATAAGAGCGTCAATGGTTATGTGGTTTGATGCTGTTTCTTAGTTCTATTCTGTTTGTTGGTCAAATTGTTTGATGTACCAATGCCTATTGAATACAGACAGAAGTTTACGACATTGCCAGATAAGAGTTTCATGGTTATGTTATGTTTGTTGGTTATGCGGTTTGATGGTTATATGGTTTGATGGTTATGTGATTTGATGTTGTTTCATAGTGCTATTCTGTTTTTTGGTCAACTTGTTTGATGTTTATAAGCCTAATTAATACAGACGGGAGTTTACAGCAGTGCCAGATAGGAGTGTGTCTAACGGGAACAGGATCACGTATCTCTTTCTAGACCTATCAGAGATGTTTCTAAGTGTATTGACCCACAAACGGTACGACCTATTGTTTCTAAGAAATTCTAGCCTGGTTTTATGTAATAGGCTATGATGAAAATCAAGATAGAAATTCCATTTTTAAATATGGCTTCTCTGGTCTTTAGGTTGAGGGTAAATTCTTTAATATTCTTTCGAAGCCTTAATACTGTAAACAGGAACACCTTAGATATTTTCAGAAATTCAAACGAGATACAAGACAGATTGAATATATTCAACGCGGGAAATGTTTCCTGGAAATTTTAAGTGTGACAGCTCAGGGATGTCAAAACAAAAGGAACAGTCGGAAATTACGTTTAGGAGATTATTTGGGTGAAACAAATTAATAGAAATTTTTGGGATTATTTGGGCGAAACAGATTGAGACATTTAGGGGATAGATTTGGAAGAAGTAGAAATGAAAAAGGTAAGGCATCTCAGGGAATGCTAACTCTATTAAGAGATACATATTATTTTTTATTTGAGCAGTTCTCGATGGTGTTCTGTATAATACACAAGTAACATTAGAAGTTTTGTAAGGTCCCCTACCCAAACCTCCAAGGAGCCCCCTCACTCCAGCTTTTTTTGACCCCCTTCCCCCATTTTTTAAATATTTTTTTTTAAGTTTTTTTAACATGGTATTTTTTCAACTTTTTTTACATCTCGTAGAATGACATGAAAAATGCTTAAACCATAAATAATTCACATTTAATATTTACACAATTTTATTTAATGATGTTTTTCTGTATGGATGTTTTATGTTTATGGATATAAGGATTTATTATTATTGACCATAAAAGCGGGCTATCATTCAATGTTTTATTTAATGTTTTTTTGTATGGATGTTTTATGTTTATGGATGTAAGGGTTTTTATCGTTCACCATACAAGCGTGCTAATATTACGAGTTTTAATGATGTTTTTTGTATGGATGTCTTATATTTATGGATGTAAGGATTTTTATTGTTCACCATACAAGCAGGCTATCATTCAATGTTTTATTTAATGTTTTTTTGTATGGATGTTTTATGTTTATGGATGTAAGGGTTTTTATTGTTCACCATACAAGAGGGCTATCATTCCAAGCAGACACAGGCGAATTGATGTTAAGCGGAACAGTATCGTAACAAGTTACTTGTACATTCGATTTATCAATTGGATTTTTGATAGGTGTTAACAGTGACGTGTTTCGGAGCATTATTTACGGTATTATCCTGAGAAAATGCATATCACGATGATTTGAGATGCATACTGGACACACAATTTCTTCTGATGGTTGGGTCCAATGTTCCCGGTCAAGAAACCAAAGTACCCTTCCCCTTACAACCCCCTCACTCAACCCCCCCTCCCCCAACTTTTTTTTATATTTTTTTTATGTTTTATTTTTTTTTAACAATATATATTTTTCAATTTTTTTTTCTACATGTCTTCGAATGACATGAAACATGCTTAAAACAAAAAATTCACATTTATTATTTGCAAATATTTGTTAGAAGTAACAGTTTCTTTCTTAGCAGTAACAAATTTCTTCTAATAGCACCAAGTTTTCCACCAAAGATAACAAATTTTTTCATTATGATAACAAGTTTTTGTAAGAAGTAGCAAGATTTCCTTAACACTAACAAATTTTCTCTTTCGAAGTATCAACATTTTCCATTAATACTAACAAACTTTTACTTAACACACTCAAATTTCTCTTAAAAGTAATAGGTATTTTCTTAACAGTAACATATTCTAAAAGCACCAACCTTTCCGTCAATGATAATAAATTTCTCTTAAAAGAAACAATTTTTCGTCAATAATAACTAGTTATCAGTTAGAAGTAACAAGTTTTCTGTCAAAGATACAAAATTTTTCTGAGAAGTAACAATTTTTTCGTTATGATAACAAGTTTTCTGCCAGAAGTAGCAATATTTCCTTAACACTAACAAACTTTCTCTTCGAAGCATCAATATTTTCCATTAATACTAACAAACTTTTACTTAACACGCTCAAATTTCTCTTAGAAGTAAAAGGTATTTTCTTAACAGTAACAAATTTTTTCTAAAAGCACCAAGTTTTCCGTCAAAGATAACAAATATCTCATAGAAATATCAATTTTTTTTCACTGATAAAAAGTTATCTGCTGGAAGTAACAAGTTTTCTGTCAATGATACCAATTTTATCTTAGAAGTAAAAAATTTCTTCTAATAGCACCAAGTTTTCCATCAAAGATAACAAATCTTTTTATTATGATAACAAGTTTTCTGTCAGAAGTAGCAAGATTTCCTTAACACTAACAAATTTTCTCTTTCCAAGTATCAACATTTTTCCTTAATACTAACACACTTTTACTTAACACACTCAGATATCTCTTCGAAGTATCAACATTTCCTCTTAATACTAACAAACTTTTACTTAAAACACTCAAATTTCTCTTAGAAGTAATAGGTATTTTCTTGAAAGTAATATATTTTTCTAAAAGCACCAACCTTTCCGTCAATGATATTACATTTATCTTGAAAGAAACAATTTTTCGTCAATAATAACTAGTTATTAGTTAGAAGTAACAAGTTTTCTGTCAAAGATACAAAATTTTTCTTAGAAGTAACAATTTTTTCGTTATGATAACAAGTTTTCTGTCAGAAGTAGCAAATTTTTCTTTATCAATAACAAATTTTCACCATTGAAGTAACAACTTATTCATTAAAACTAATAAATTTTTACTTAAAACACTTAAATTTCTCTTAGAAGTAACAGTTTTTTTCTTTACAGTAACAAATTTCTTCTAATAGCATCAAGTTTTCCATCAAAGATAACAAATTTCTCTTAAAAGTGACAAGTTTTCTGTCAATGATACCAAATTTTTTATAGAAGTAACAATTTTTTGTCAGTTATAACAAGTTTTCAGTAAGAAGTAGCAAGTTTTATGTCAAGGATACCAAATTTTTCTTAGAAGTAACAACTTTTTCGTCTATGATAATAAGTTTTCAGTCAAAGATAAGTAATTTTCTTAGAAGTAACACTAACAAAATTTCTCATCGAAGTAACAATTTTTCGACAGTGATAACAAGTTTTCTGTTAGAGATAGCAAGTTTTCTGTCAAAGAGACTAAATTTTTCTTAGAAATAACAATTTCTTCGTTTATGATAACAAGTTTTCTGTTAGAAGTAGCAAGTTTTCCTTAACACTAAAAATTTTCCCCTCGAAGTACCAACTTTTACCTTAATACTAACAAACCTTTGCTTAACATTATCAAATTTCTCTTAGAAGTAACAATTTTTCGTCAGTGATAGCAAGTTTTCTGTAAGAAGTAGCAAGTTTTCTGCCAAAGATACCAGATTTTTCCTAGAAGTAACAATTTTTTCGTTTATGATAACCAGTTTTCTGTCAGAAGTATTAAATAGTCCCTCACTATATCAAATTTTCTCTTCGAAGTAACATCTTTTTCCTCAATACTAACAAACTTCTACTTAAAACTATCAACTATCTCTTAGAAGTAACAATTTTTTCGTCAATGATAACAAGTTTTCTGTAAGAAGTAGCAAATCCCCTGTCAAAGATATGAAATTTTTCTTAGAAATAACAATTTCTTTGTTTATGATAACAAGTTTGTTGTTAGAAGTAGCAATTTTTCGTTAAAACTAAAAATTTTTCTCCTCGAAGTATCAACTTTTACCTTAATACTAACAAACTTTTACTTAACACTATCAAATTTCTCTTAGAAGTAGCAATTTTTCGTCAGTGATAACAAGTTTTCTGTAAGAAGTAGCAAGTTTTCTGCCAAAGATACCAGATTTTTCCTAGAAGTAACAATTTTTTCGTTTATGATAACAAGTTTTCTGTCAGAAGTAGCAACTTTTCCTTAAGACTAACAAATTTTCTCTTCGAAGTAACACCTTTTTCATCAATACTAACAAACTTCTACTTAAAACTATCAAATTCTTAGAAGTATAATTTTTTCCTTAAAACACTAACAGAGTTTTCTGTTAGAAGTATCAAATTTCTCTCAGAAGTAACAATTTTTTGTCAGTGATAACAAATTTTCTGTCAGAACTAACAAGTTTTTTGTCAAGGATACCAAATTTTTCTTAGAAATAAAAATTTTTTCGTTTATGATAGCAAGTTTTCTAATTAACTTCTACTTAAAACTATCAAATTTTCTCTTCGAAATAACCACTTTTTCCTTAATACTAATAGGCTTTTACTTAACACCTTGCTTGCTATGATAGCAAGTTTTCTGTCAGAAGTAGCAAGTTTTCCTTCATAGTAACCAATTTTCTCTTCAAAGTAACAACTTTTTCATCAATACTAACAAACTTTTACTTAATACTATCAAATTTCTCTTAGAAGTAACCATTTTTTTGTCAGTGATAACAAGTTTTCTGTCGAATATACCAAATTTTTCTTAGAAGTAACAATTTTTTTCGTTTATGATAACAAGTTTTCTGTCAGAAGTAGCAAGTTTTCGTTCACACTAAAAAATTTTCTCTTCGAAGTAACCACTTTTTCTTTAATACTAATAGGCTTTTACTTAGCACCATCAAATTTCTCTTAGAAATAATAAGTTTTTCTTAACTGTAGCAAATTTTTTGTAATACCCCCAAGTTTTCTGTCAAAGATAATAGATTTCTCTTATAAGTAACAATTTTTCCGTCAGTGATTACAAATTTTCTGTTAGAAGTAGTAAGTTTTCTTTCAAAGATACCATATTTTTTTGGAAGTAACAACTTTTTCGCCTATGATAACAAGTTTTCTGTCGGAAGAAGCAAGTTTTCCTCAACTAGCACAGTTTCTCATAAATTAAAAATGTTTCGTCAGTTATAACAAGTTTTCTGTTATAAGTAGCAAGTTTTCTGTCAAAGAGACCAGTTTTTTGTTAGAAATAACAATATCTTCGTTTATGCTGATCTTTTATAAGTTTTCTGTTAGAAGTTGCAATTTTTCCTTAACACTAAAAAATTTTCTCCTTGAAGTAACAACTTTTACTTTAATACTAACAAACTTTTACTTAACACTATCAAGTTTCTCTTAGAAGTAACAATTTTTCTTTAGTGATTACAAGTTTTCTGTAAGAAGTAGAATGTTTTCTGTCAAAGATACCAATTTTTTCGTAGAAGTAACAATTTTTTCGTTTATGATAACAAGTTTTCTGTTAGAAGTTGCAATTTTTCCTTAACACTAAAAAATTTTCTCCTTGAAGTAACAACTTTTACCTTAATACTAACAAACTTTTACTTAACACACTCAAATTTCTCTTAGAAGTAATAGATATTTTCGTAACAGTAACAATTTTTTTCTAATAACACCAACCGTTCAGTCAATGATAATAAATTTCACTTAAAAGTTAAAATTTTTTCACCAATAATAACAAGTTATCTATTAGTAGTAACAAGTTTTCTGTCAATGATATCATATTTTTCTTAGAAGTAACAATTTGTCATTATGATAACAAGGTTTCTGGCAGAAGTAGCAAGATTTTCTCAACACTAACAAATTTTCTTTTCGAAGTATTAACATTTTACCTTTAATACTAACAAACTTTTACTTAACACACTCAAATTTTTCTTAGAAGTAATAGGTATTTTCTTAACAGTGACACATATTTTTAAAAGCACCGACCTTTCCGTCAATGATAATAAATTTCTCTTAAAAGAAGCAATTTTTCGTCAATGATAACTAGTTATCAGTTAGAAGTAACAAGTGTTCTGTCAAAGATAAAAAAATTTCTTAGCAGTAACAATTTTTTCGTTATGATAACAAGTTTTGTGCCAGAAGTAGCAATATTTCCTTAACACTAACAAACTTTCTCTTCGAAGCATCAATATTTTCCATTAGTATTAACAAAATTTTACTTAACACGCTCAAATTTCTCTTAGAAGTAACAGATATTTTCTTAACACTAACAAAGTTCTTCTAATAGCACCAAGTTTTCCGTCAAAGATAACAAATTTCTCATAGAAGTAACAATTTTGTCGTTATTATAACAAGTTTTCTGTCAGAAGTAGCAAGTTATCATTAAAACTAACAAATTTTATCATCAGAGTAACAACATTTTCCTTAATACTAACAAACTTTCACTTAACACGCTAAAAGTTCTCTTAGAAGTAATAGGTATTTTCTTAACAGTAACATATTTTTTCTAATAACACCAACCTTTCCATCAATGATGATAAATTCCTCTATAAAGTAACAATTTTTCATCTTTGATAACTAGTTATCAGTTAGAAGAAACAAGTTTTCTGGCACTGATACCAAATTTTTTTTTAGAAGTGACAATTTTTTCGTTTATGATAACAAGTTTTCTGTCATAAGTAGCAAGTTTTCCTTATCACTAACAAAATTTCTCATCAGAGTAACAACTTTTTCCTTAATACTAACAAACTTTTACTTAAAACAATGAAATTACTCTTAGAAGTAACAGTAACATATTTTTTCTAAAAACACAAACCTTTTCGTCAACGATAATAAATTTCTCTTAAAAGTACCAATTTTTCATCATTCATAATTAGTTATCAGTTAGAAGTAACAGGTTTTCTGGCAACTATACCAATTATTTTTTGCAGTAGCAATTTTTTTTATTATGATAATAAGTTTTTTGTCAGAAATAATAAGTTTCCCTTTTCAGTAACAAATTTTCTCCATTGAAGTAACAACAGCTCATGACCCGTGTCGCTGCTCACCACAGCGGCCGTGCCCGCCACAACGTTCAACTCCGCTAATAATTGGGTACATTTTCGCATATTTTTTTAGTAAAGTTGGATTCTATTCATTTTTAAGGTTAAGTTTTTGCATATTTTTCTAATAAAGTTGTTTTTTTTTATCATTTTTAAGGTTAATTTTGTCTAGATTACGCGTGCGCGCGTAAACTAGACTAAATTAACCTTAAAACTGAAAAAAATCTTTAAAAAAATTGGTTCCGAGAAAGGACTAAAAACTTTTTTCCGAATGGTTTTAAGCTTAAAACTGCAAGCCTCTAACCCAAGGGGACCCAATACAGCAAAATTGTTTTAGTTTAGGGGTATAAGTTCCCCTTTAGATGTGGACCCAGATTTTTTTCAGATTGTCTCGAAACATTCAAAGGTCATTGACTAGACTAAAAGGACAAAAACTTTTTTGAGAGAGGGGGGGGGCATTAAGAGACCCCAAAACCGGCCAAAATGTTATATCTTCGGTCAGTTCCGAACTTGCAAGCGAAAGTACCTATGCAAAGAGGAGCCTAATCTAAAAAAATGTATTGGGTCAAATTGAGCCCGAAAAATTGAGATAAAATTTTTCTTCGAAATACGGAAGGAGAAAACCATGAACGCTCTTTTTCTGATTCTTCCCCCATATTTTAAATATTTTTTTTAAGTTTTTTAACATGGTATTTTTTTCAACTTTTTTTTTACATCTCGTAGAATGACATGAAACATGCTTAAAACATAAACAATTCACATTTAATATTTACACAATTTTATTTAATGATGTTTTTCTGTATGGATGTTTTATGTTTATGGATATAAGGATTTTTATTATTGACCATAAAAGCGGGCTATCATTCCATGTTTTATTTGATGTTTTTTTTCTATGGATGTCTTATGTTTATGGATGTAAGGATTTTTATCGTTCACCATAGAAGCGTGCTAATATTACAAGTTTTAATGATGTTTTTTTGTATGGATGTCTTATGTTTATGGATGTAAAGATTTTTATGGTTCACCATACAAGCAGGCTATCAATCCATGTTTTATTTAATGTTTTTTTTGTATGGATGTTTTATGTTTATGGATGTAAGGGTTTTTATTGTTCACCATACAAGAGGGCTATCATTCCAAGCAGACACAGGCGAATTGATGTCAAGCGGAACAGTATCGTAACAAGTTACTTGCACATTCAATTTATCAATTGGATTTTTGATAGGTGTTAACAGTGACGTGTTTCGGGGCATTATTTACGGTATTATCCTGAGAAAATGCATATCACGATGATTTGAGATGCATACTGGACACACAATTTCTTCTGATGGTTGGGTTCAATGTTCCCAGTCAAGAATCCAAAGTACCATTCCCCTTCCAACCCCCTCCCTCAACCCCCCCTCCCCCAACTTTTTTATAGTTTTTTTTATGTTTTATTTTATTATTGTTTTAACATGATATAGTTATCAAAATTTTTTTTCTACATGTCTTCGAATGACATGAAACATGCTTAAAACAAAAAAATTCACATTTATTATTTGCAAATATTTGTTAGAAGTAACAGTTTTTTTCTTAGCAGTAACAAATTTCTTCTAATAGCAACCAAGTTTTCGATCAAAGATAACAATTTTTTTCATTATGATGACAAGTTTTTTGTAAGAAATAGCAAGATTTCCTTAACACTAACAAATTTTCTCTTTCGAAGTATCAACATTTTCCCTTAATACTAACAAACTTTTACTTAACACACTCAAATATCTTTTCGAAGTACCAACATTTCCCATTAATACTAACAAACTTTTACTTAACACACTCAAATTTCTCTTAAAAGTAATAGGTATTTTCTTAACAGTTACATATTTTTCTAAAAGCACCAACCTTTCCGTCAATGATAATAAATTTCTCTTAAAAGAAACAATTTTTCGTCAATAATAACTAATTATCAGTTAGAGGTAACAAGTTTTCTGTCAAAGATACAAAACTTTTCTTAGAAGTAACAATTTTTTCGTTATGATAACAAGTTTTCTGCCAGAAGTAGCAATATTTCCTTAACACTAACAAACTTTCTCTTCGAAGCATCAATATTTTCCATTAATAATAACAAACTTTTACTTAACACGCTCAAATTTCTCTTAGAAGTAACAGGTATTTTCTTAACAGCAACAAATTTTTTCTAATAGTACCAAGTTTTCTGTCAAAGATAACAAATATCTCATAGAAGTATCAATTTTTTTTCACTGATATAAAGTTATCTGCTGGAAGTAACAAGTTTTCTGTCAATGATACCAATTTTATCTTAGAAGTAAAAAATTTCTTCTAATAGCACCAAGTTTTCCATCAAAGATAACAAATCTTTTTATTATGATAACAAGTTTTCTATCAGAAGTAGCAAGATTTCCTTAACACTAACAAATTTTCTCTTTCCAAGTATCAACATTTTTCCTTAATACTAACACACTTTTACTTAACACACTCAGATATCTCTTCGAAGTATCAACATTTCCCCTTAATACTAACAAACTTTTACTTAACACACTCAAATTTCTCTTAGAAGTAATAGGTATTTTCTCGACAGTAACATATTTTTCTAAAAGCACCAACCTTTCCGTCAATGAGAATACATTTCTCTTGAAAGAAACAATTTTTCGTGAATAATAACTAGTTATCAGTTAGAAGTAACAAGTTTTCTGTCAAAGATACAAAATTTTTCTTAGAAGTAACAATTTTTTCGTTATGATAACAAGTTTTCTGTCAGAAGTAGCAAATTTTTCTTTATCAATAACAAATTTTCACCATTGAAGTAACAACTTATTCATTAATACTAATAAACTTTTACTTAAAACACTGAAATTTCTCTTAGAAGTGACAGTTTTTTTCTTTACAGTAACAAATTTCTTCAAATAGCATCAAGTGTTCCATCAAAGATAACAAATTTCTCTTAAAAGTGACAAGTTTTCTGTCAATGATACCGAATTTCTTATAGAAGTAACAATTTTTTTGTCAGTTATAACAAGTTTTCAGTAAGAAGTAGCAAGTTTTATGTCAAGGATACCAAATTTTTCTTAGAAGTAACAACTTTTTCGTCTATGATAACAAGTTTTCAGTCAAAGATAAGTATTTTTCTTAGAAGTAGCACTAACAAAATTTCTCATCGAAGTAACAATTTTTCGACAGTGAAAACAGGTTTTCTGTTAGATGTAGCAAGTTTTCTGTCAAAGATACTAAATTTTTCTTAGAAATAACAATTTCTTCGTTTATGATAACAAGTTTTCTGTTAGAAGTAGCAAGATTTCCTTAACACTAAAAAATGTTTTCCTCGAAGTAGCAACTTTTATCTTAATACTAACAAACTTTTGCTTAACACTATCAAATTTCTCTTAGAAGTAACAATTTTTCCTCAGTGATAACAAGTTTTATGTAAGAAGTAGCAAGTTTTCTGCCAAAGATACAAAATTTTTCTTAGAAGTAACAATTGTTTTGTTTATGATAACCAGCTTTCTGTCAGAAGTATTAAATTTTCCTTCACTATAACAAATTTTCTCTTCGAAGTAACAACTTTTTCCTCAATACTAACAAACTTTTACTTAATACTATCAAATTTCTCTTAGAAGTAACAATTTTTTCGTCAATGATAACAAGTTTTCTGTAAGAAGTAGCAAGTCCCCTGTCAAAGATACGAAATTTTTCTTAGAAACTACAATTACTTCGTTTATGATAACAAGTTTGTTTTTAGAAGTAGCAATTTCTCGTTAACACTAAAAATTTTTCTCCTCGAAGTATCAACTTTTACCTTAATACTAAAAAACTTTTACTTAACATTATCAAATTTCTCTTAGAAGTAACAATTTTTCGTCAGTGATAGCAATTTTTCTGTAAGAAGTAGCAAGTTTTCTGCCAAAGATACCAGATTTTTCCTAGAATTAACAATTTTTTCGTTTATGATAACAAGTTTTCTGTCAGAAGTAGCAATTTTTTCTTAAGACTAACAAATTTTCTCTTCGAAGTAACAACTTTTCATCAATACTAACAAACTTCTACTTAAAACTATCAAATTCTTAGAAGTATAATTTTTTCCTTAACACTAAAAGAGTTTTCTGTTAGAAGTATCAAATTTCTCTCAGAAGTAACAATTTTTTGTCAGTGATAACAAATTTTCTGTCAGAACTAACAAGTTTTTTGTCAAAGATACCAAATTTTTCTTAGAAATAACAATTTTTTCGTTTATGATAGCAAGTTTTCTAATTAACTTCTACTTAAAACTATCAAATTTTCTCTTCGAAATAACCACTTTTTCCTTAATAGTAATAGGCTTTTACTTAACACTATCAAATTTCTCTTAGAAATAATGGGTTTTTCTTAAATGTAACAAATTTTTTCTAATGCCTCCAAGTTTTCTGTCAAAGATATCAAATTTCTCTTAGAAGTAACAATTTTTTCGTTTATGATAGCAAGTTTTCTAATTAACTTCTACTTAAAACTATCAAGTTTTCTCTTCGAAGTAACCACTTTTTTCTTAATACTAATAGGCTTTTACTTAGCACCATCAAATTTCTCTTAGAAATAATGGGGTTTTCTTAAATGTAACAAATTTTTTCTAATGCCCCCAAGTTTTCTGTCAAAGATAACAAATTTCTCTTAGAAGTAACAATTTTTTCGTTTATGATAGCAAGTATTCTGTCAGAAGTAGGAAGTTTTCCTTCATACTAACCAATTTTCTATTCAAAGTAACAACTTTTTCCTCAATACTAACAAACTTTTACTTAATACTATCAAATTTCTCTTAGAAGTAACCATTTTTTCGTCAGTGATAACAAGTTTTCTGTTAAATATACCAAATTTTTCTTAGAAGTAACAATTTTTTCGTTTATGATAACAAGTTGTCTGTCAGAAGTAGCAAGTTTTCGTTCACACTAACAAATTTTCTCTTCGAAGTAACCACTTTTTCCTTAATACTAATAGGATTTTACTTAGCACCATCAAATTTCTCTTAGAAATAATAGGTTTTTCTTAACTGTAACAAATTTTTTCTAATACCCCCGAGTTTTCTGTCAAAGATAATAGATTTCTCTTAGAAGTAACAATTTTTCCGTCAGTGATTACAAATGTGCTGTTAGAAGTAGTAAGTTTTCTTTCAAAGATACCATATTTTTTTGGAAGTAACAACTTTTTCGCCTATGATAACAAGTTTTCTGTCGAAAGAAGCAAGTTTTCCTCAACACTAATACAGTTTCTCATCAAACTAACAATGCTTCGTCAGTTATAACAAGTTTTCTGTTATAAGTAGCAAGTTTTCTGTCAAAGAGACCAATTTTTAGAAATAACAATATCTTCGTTTATGATAACAAGTTTTCTGTTAGAAGTTGCAATTTTTCCTTAACACTAAAAAATTTTCTCCTTGAAGTAACAACTTTTACCTTAATACTAACAAACTTTTACTTAACACTATCAAGTTTCTCTTAGAAGTAACAATTTTTCGTCAGTGATTACAAGTTTTCTGTAAGAAGTAGAATGTTTTCTGTCAAAGATACCAAATTTTTCATAGAAGTAACATTTTTTTTCGTTTATGATAACAAGTTTTCTGTCAGAAGTAAAAAGTTTTCCTTAATTCTAACAAATTTCCTCATCGGAATAACAACTTTTTCCTTAATACTAACAAACTTTTACTTAACACACTCAAATTTCTCTTAGATGTAATAGATATTTTCGTAACAGTAACAATTTTTTTCTAATAATACCAACTTTTCCGTCAATGATAATAAATTTCACTTAAAATTTACAATTTTTTCACCAATAATAATAAGTTATCTATTAGTAGTAACACGTTTTCTGTCAATGATATCATATTTTTCTTAGAAGTAACAATTTTTCATTATGATAACAAGGTTTCTGGCAGAAGTAACAAGATTTTCTCAACACTAACAAATTTTCTTTTCGAATTATTAACATTTTACCTTTAATACTAACAAACTTTTACTTAACACACTCAAATTTTTCTTAGAAGTAATAGGTATTTTCTTAACAGTAACATATTTTTCTAATAACACCAACCTTTCCGTCAATGATAATAAATTTCTCTTAAAAGAAACAATTTTTCGTCAATGATAACTAGTTATCAGTTAGAAGTAACAAGTGTTCTGTCAAAGATAAAAAAAATTTCTTAGCAGTATCAATTTTTTCGTTATGATAACAAGTTTTCTGCCAGAAGTAGCAATATTTCCTTAACACTAACAAACTTTCTCTTCGAAGCATCAATATTTTCCATTAGTACTAACAAAATTTTACTTAACACGCTCAAAAAGTTCTCTTAGAAGTAACAGATATTTTCTTAACACTAACAAATTTCTTCTAATAGCACCAAGTTTTCCGTCAAAGATAACAAATTTCTCATAGAAGTAACAATTTTTTCGTTATTATAACAAGTTTTCAGTCAGAATTAGCAAGTTATCATTAACACTAACAAATTTTATCATCAGAGTAACAACATTTTCCTTAATATTAACAAACTTTCACTTAACACACTAAAATTTCTCTTAGAAGTAATAGGTATTTTCTTAACAGTAACATATTTTTCTAATAACACCAACATTTCCATCAATGATAATAAATTCCTCTATAAATTAACAATTTTTCATCATTGATAACTAGTTATCAGTTAGAAGAAACAAAATTTCTGGCAATGATACTAATTTTTTTTTAGAAGTAACAATTTTTTCGCTATGATAACAAGTTTTCTGCCAGAAGTAGCAAGATTTCCTTAACACTAACAAAGTTACTTTTCGAAGTATCAACATTTCCCATTAATACTAACAAACCTTTACTTAACACGCTCAAATAGTTCTCTTAGAAATAGCAGGTATTTTCTTAACAGTAATAAATTTCTTCTAATAGCACCAAGTTTTCTGCCAATGATAACAAATTTCTCATAGAAGTTATTTGTTGTAATTTCTGTTCGTTTTGGGTTTTATTTATTTATCGATGCTGATTTGTGGTAGTTTCACGCTTGGTAGATTATTTGATTTTATTTTTGCTCATTTTTTGTCTAATGGAGTTCATTACATTTCCTTAAAAAACTTATTTTGTGTAAAAGGTTTTTTTAATTTATTTCTCTTCGTTTTATATTGACATAGTCTTTTCAGAGAAAAAGAAAATAATACTTTAAATCCTTTTGTTTTTTTTTAAGAATTAATAGTTTGGCCTGCTATTTGTGTGCTGGAGGAAAACTTTCAGAAATTTTTAACAACATATATCCTTTTAAAAATCTGGACACAAATAGTAGTGTTTAATTTAGTTTCATACCTCCTCTAGTTGACCTGAATTGGAAAATTTGATAGTATTCGCAAAAAAATCTGTTTACTTTCTTTGAGAGTTTGGATACACTTACGCTATGTAAGTTGAATTTTAAGGGAAGAAGTAGCCCCGAAAGTTTGAATATAATACCCTCAGTCGCTCTTGGGATACTTCTGAGATGCCTTATTGGGTATTAGCATTAACACAGTGCATTTTGATTTAATCTTATGGCAACATTTAGTTTTTAAACATAAAGGCAGATGGGAGGGTGGGTATGGGAGGGGGATTAGTTTCCTTCCAATCTCTTTCGACTTTTAAAAAGGGCATCAGCCCTTTCTATTTTTAATCGAATGAGCCCTTTTGGAAGTTCCTACGACAACTCCTTCGATACCAATTGCCCTGGTCTAAACACCAACAACAGTAACAACAAAATAATACATTATACCCATATCGATCTTTACTATAGAAATGTCAATTTTTCCTAGACACATCCTAATAACATGCACGTTAAACGAAATGAATGTGCATTGTCAGTTTAATATAAATATTCTGATATTTAGTAATCAAAATGGTTGTATTATTTGATCTATTTAAAGTTATAAAAGTAAAAATATTTATATTTTATCAGTAAAGTACAAATTTTGTTCTGGCGTTGGGAAGCCATAGGGATTTTGAGCCCAACATATGTTAATTTCTGCTCGTTTGGAGTTTGAATCGGTTATATATTGTAATTTCTGTTCGTTTTTGGTTTCATTTATTTATCTATGCTGATTTGTAGTAGTTTCACTCTTGGTAGGTTATTTGATTTTATTTTGGATCATTTTTTGTTTAATGGAGTTCTTTACTTTTCTTTGAAAAACTTATTTTGTGGGAAAAGTTTTTGTAATTAACAAAACTGCGTCGAACAAAATGGCTATCTAAAAATTTTGATTGGATGTGTTTGGGGAAATGGTGGGCGTGGAAGGTTGTTAGTTGCCTTCCAATTACTTTCGACTATTAAAAAGGGCAGTAGTCATTTCAATTTCTAATTGAATGAGCTCTTTTTGAAGTTTCTACGACAACATGTTCTAACAAAAATTTTATTTGCCCCCAGGACATAACTTACTACCCTTGCCCAAAGGGCTTTGAGGGGGTTGTAATCCTCAAGGACCTAATTTACAGAACTTGAAACTACGTTGAATAAAATGGCTATCTCAAAATTTTGATTAAATGTGTTTGGGTAAAAGGGGGCGTGAGAAGGGGGTTAGTTGCCCTCCAATCACTTTCAGCTATGAAAAAGGACACTAGCCCTTTGAATTTCCAATCAAATGAGGCTTTTTTGAAGTTTCTACGACAACGCTTCTGTAAAAACCTTTCTAGTTTCTACGACAACATGTTCTAACAAAAATTTTATTTGCCCCCAGGACATAACTTACTACCCTTGCCCAAAGGGCTTTGAGGGGGTTGTAATCCTCAAGGACCTAATTTACAGAACTTGAAACTACGTTGAATAAAATGGCTATCTCAAAATTTTGATTAAATGTGTTTGGGTAAAAGGGGGCGTGAGAGGGGGGTTAGTTGCCCTCCAATCACTTTCAGCTATGAAAAAGGACACTAGCCCTTTCAATTTCCAATCAAATGAGGCTTTTTTGAAGTTTCTACGACAACGCTTCTGTAAAAACCTTATATACCCCCAGTGCTTACCTTGCAATCCTTGCCTCTGAAGGCTGAGGGGAAATGTCCTCCTCAAAAACATAATTTCTATCTGGAAATCAACTTCACTGAACAAAATGACTATCTAAAAATTTTGATTTGATTTGTTTTGGGAAATGTTGGACGTGGAAGGGGTGTTAGTTGCCTTCCAATCAATTTCGACTATTAAAAGGGCACAAGCCACACCAATTTTCAATTGAATGAGCCCTTTTCAAAGTTTTCTACGACAACTTCTACGATACGAAGCGTTCTGCTCTAAAGAAAAAAGTAATAAGCAATACATTGTGCCAACATCGTTCTTATATGCCCTCAAGGCATTACTTAAAACCCTTGTCCCGAGGGTTGGGGGGGGGAGTGTTCTCCTAAATACCATATATTCTATCTGGAAATCCACTACGCTGAACAAAATGGCTATCTTAAAATTTTGATTTGATGTGTTTGGGGGAATGAAGAGTGTGTAGGGAGGGGGGGGGGTAGTTACCCTCCAATCACTTTCGACTATTAAAAAGAGCACTAGCCTTTTAAATTTCCATAAGAATGAGTCTTTTTTGAAGTTTCTGCGACAACGCCTTCTATAAAACCTTATATGTCCCCAGGGCATAACTTACAACTCTTGCCCTAAAGGCTGTTGGGGAGTATCCTCCTCAAAAACAGAATTTTTCTCTAGAAATCAACCACGCTGAACAAACTGGCTCTCTCAAAATTAAGATTGGAAGTGTGTCGGGAAATAGTGGGCGTGGAAGGGGTGTTAGTTGCCTTCCAAGCACTTTCGACTATTAAAAAGGGCACAAGCCACTCCAATTTCCAATTGATTGAGCATTTTCCGAAGGTTCGACGACAACTTCTTCGATACGAAGTGCCCTTCTCTAAAGAAATTTTTTTTTATAAATAATACATTGTGCCAACATCGTTCGTATATTCCCTCAGAGCATAGCTTAAAATCCTTGCCCCGAGGGTTGTGGGGGAGTGTCCTCCACAACAACATATTTTCTATCTGGAAATCAACTACGCTGAACAAAATGAATATCTCTAAATTTTGATTGGATGTGTTTCAGGGAATGATTAGCGTGGGGGGGGGGCTAGTTGCCCTACAATCAATTTTGACTATTAAAAAGGGTATTAGCCATTCCGACTTCCAATCTAATGAGTCGTTTTCAAAGTTTCTACGACAACTCCTACGATACGAAGTACCTGGGTATGAAAAGAAATTAGTAAATTGTGCCAACATCGTTCTTTACTTAGGCAGCGCAATTGCGCTGCCTAAGTTTTTTATTACTTTTCCAGTTGTTTCTAAAACAATTTTTTGATTTCCAAGATAATACCTCTAACCAGAACAAAAAATAACGATAATTTTCTTATCTGTGGTTTTGCCATTTTAGTATAAATATATTATATTTTCAACCTAAATTTTATTTGTTTGTGCAAGTGGTATTGGAAAAACATGAAGTTTGTGAGTGGCGTTCTTTTTTTTAAGTTTTTTTTCTTTTTTTCAAGTTTCGCTCTGAGTCTATTCAGGAAAATTTCAAAAATGTTAAAAGTTTTCCCCTGAAAACAATTAATTAAAATTTTAACTAGAATATTAACTTTTTGAACAAATGTTAAAAATATTTCTGATAAGTGTTATAAAAGACAAAAAAAAACAACAAACAAATAATAGGTAACTCTTCTGCAACGACCAACATATTACAAAAAGAATTAACCGGGGGTATTCTCAAGCTCAAGTTAGACCAGACTACTGAGGCTTTCCTGTGCATACATACAGGCATGAATTTATCAAACACAAAAAAAGAAAGAAAAATCATTTTTAAGCCAGTATACTTGCGATTTTATTTGTATGTGTGCGAAGACCGGATTTTTGTTATTGTTTCATTTTTTTTTTTTTCATACGACATTTTAATGAACCAATCCTAAAAGAAAACTTTTAAGTGTTTCAAAAAGTTTATATATTAGATTACATGTATAGGATAAACTTTTGCTTTAAAGAATTTGCCACTGACTTTGATGAAATAATTTTCTTTGATTTTTACTTGCGAAACGACCAAGCAATGTAGGGATCCCTTTTAAAAGGGTTAAAATCATTCCTGGACAAAGGGGTAAGTCTAATTGCAGAGAAAGTGATTTTTTAAGTCAATGAACAGACGAAATACTTAAAATAGTCTATAGATATGATTTTGAAACTCAAGTAGAAAAGGGATAATTAAAATATTAGCCTAAAACGAGTAGAAAATTCTATTAGGCCTATAGCATGAAGGACTCCAAAGACTCAAATGTCTAATCTTAACAAGTTATTAAAATTACTCCGGGACATTATCAATAATTTTCACTTTAGTTTATTCAATATTCACTTTAATTCATTAGCGATAAATTTCATACTTTCTGAATTTTGAGACACTGCCTTCTTAGAAATCTCTACTCTAGTTCTTTGGTGTCAATCTTCCTAGAAAGTCTTTCTTTAACCATTCTTAGAAACTACGCTATAGTATATCCTTTCTTTCACTAAAACATAGTCAGATAGGAAAAAATTAACATCAAAGATAAATTTATTTGATTAAGAAGTATATCGAAAGACTTGATTTTAGTTTTGAAATAAAACCTGGATGAAGTTCTTATAAATTAAAATTTATATTTTTAAATAAAACTGGATTGTAATTAAATAAACAGAAAATGGGTGGTAGTCATATGTATATCCTTTTAAACAAAGTACTATTTTAAGACATTTCTTATTCCTATAGGCTATATTCAAAGTATTTCTGTATATTGGTTTTTCAGACCTACTTCCGGCTTATTATTTTTCATTAATTTTTGTATTATTGATATATAAATTATTTATTAAATTATGTTTATTTTTGAACATATATAAGTGAGATTTTGGAACAACTATTAATACTTAAAAAGTGCAAAAAAACTATTTCTACATGCACCAAGGATAACCATATCCTACGGGAATCTTCCTTTGGTTAGGAGCAACGAAAACCTTAAAAAACGCGTTAAAATTAGTTTATACGCATTTCTGTTACTTTTTTCCACGTTAATAAAAGTTTCGTTACTAACAGCAACGAAGCTTAACCCTTGAGATGAAACTCTTGTCCCTTGTGAATTCAGATGAAAATTTTTGTCAGTGTAAATAAAAAGCAAATATATGCTAAAAAATCTAAAAAATGTAAATATTGTCTCAAAGGTAAAATTGTGTAAGAAATTTGCGAAAAATTGCTGACAAAAATAAATAGAGATTTTTGGTAAAGTATATCATTAGACTATATCTTAGCTGTGTTGGCCACAGACGGACTGGTACTAAAAATGTATTGCTAGTAGTAGCAGTAGTAACACTAGTATTTTATGCTAATTAACTCAGAAAAGAAAAGAGAGAATCGAAGCTCTTTGCTGAACTTTAAATGAATTTATTTCTTATAATCGCTAAAAAAACGGCATAAGATTACGTTATATACATTATCTTTTGAGAGACGGAGGTGACATACTATTCTTTCCATCAACCATAAAATAAAAATTTCCCTACACCCTCATCCCCCCACCTCTTTCTTGTCTTACCAAAATGTTCAAGAAGTTTCCAACTCTAATTTTAAGTCATATGAGCCGTTATCATTAAATATCGGGGAAATTAAAATCACAAAAAAAATTGAAAATAGTAGAGAACCATGAACTAATATCTATACTGGTTATTTAAGATAAATCAGCTCATAATATGAAATAAGAGAAAATTGTAAAAAGATTTGGTAAGATTAATGTGTATACCCAAAGCATTTATCCAAACACTAGTACAGTCAATCTAAGGTTTAACCTCGAACATTAAGTTATCTGTGGTTTTAAATTCACAAAAAAAAGAGTTGAGATACTTTTAATAACTATACTGTTTTTATGATAAATCAGTTGATACTATGAAATAGTAGAAATTTGGAAAACGGATCGGTAAACTTATGTATATGCCCAAGGCATCTATCCAACCACTAGTACAGCCAATCTAAGCTTTAACCTCAAACAATAAGCTATCAGAGAAACCAAACTCACAGAAAAAATGAATAATAATATAGAACCTTGAATTAATAACTTTACTCGTTTATTTTGATAATACATCTGGTAATATGTAATAGTAGAAATATGGAAAAAATCGGTATAATTAGTGTATACACCCAAGGCATCTGTCTGCCCACCAGTACAACAAATCTAAGGTTTAACCTCGAATAATAAGGTATCGGAGGAATTGGACTCACAAAAAATAGTAGAGAACGTTGAATTAATACCTATTCTGTTTTCTATGATAAAACAGTTAATAATACAAAATAGTAGAAATTTGGAAAAAGAAACGGTAGAATTGATGCATATACCCCAAGAATCTATCAAACGACTATTACAGCCAATCTACGGTTTAACCCTAAACAATAACATATCGGAGAAATTACACTCACAGAAAACGAAATTAAAAATAATATATAATTTTAAATTATTATCTATACGGTTTATTACGATAAAACATTTTGTAATATGAAATAGTGGGAAGCAATCGGTAAAAATTAATTTATACACCCAAGTCATATATCCAACCAATAGCACAGTCAATCTAAACTTTAACCTCAAACAATATGCTACCGGAGAAAATAACATCACAGAAAATATTAAAAAAGTAGAGAACCTTGAATGAGTATCTATCATAGTTTATATGATCAATCAGTTGGTAAAATGCGATAGTAGAAATTTGGACAAAGAATCAGTAAAATGGATGTTTACGGCCTAGGTATCTATCCAGTCACTAGTGCAGTCAATCTAAGGTTTAACCTCAAACAATAAGCCATCAGAGAAATTAAACTACTCTAACGGGGGGGGGGGTTTAATAAAAGAATTAGGTTCTCAATAAAAGAATTTTTCCTGTTCTTCTTATACTCTGAATTGTCACTTTGTAAATGAATTTTTCAGTTGACTGTTTCTATAGGTGATCTACGGTTAAACTCTTAGTTGGCGGTTTGCGAATGGTATACCTGAGTGGAGGCGGAACTTTGAGTGTGGGGAACTTAAATTAACGGTTCAAATGGGGAGCTTATATTAACGGCCATACTGAGTCGAAATCAGATTGAAAAGTTTCAGATTCCCTTAAGAGCGAGTGGAGCCACAAGGACTGACTGTCTCGAGAAATGTTAACATAGAGAGAATAAAATAAGAAAGTAATGTATTTATTATTACTCACATAATTGTCACAGAGCTTCGGTTATATCGACACACTTGCAGTACAAGACACTAATACAAAATTGTCATCTAGGGCAATACAACGCAAAAGTTAATTCACTGGTAATAAGTTTCCTCAAAAGTTTATTTTAAATAGATTGCAATTAAACTCATATAACACAATTCACAAGAAATTCATAGTGGTCTTTCCCAGGCTAGACTCGCGTAAGACTCCTCTAAGACTACATTACTATTGGATACATTACATTACTATTGGATGGGTATACACCAATGGGCTACTTGGGTTTAATTAAAGTTTATGACTTTTAAGATATCACTTTGGAATTTTTCTAACAAAGCAAAGTTCTACATTGTAACTTTAATTACAATTTATAACTTTTTATAATAACACTTTGGAATTTTTTCGGAACGAACAAAGTTTTACACTGTAACATTTTGCTAGCAGGGTGTCGTTTAATTTTCAGAAGACTTCTAATTTACTTCTGTGAAAGTTGGTAAAGGATAATACGATTTAATTACATTGAGATTGCTAGTTCTAAACTTAGTTTCCAGAACAATGCAACAAAGATATTTTGCATCTTGAGTGACTATTTTTTTGTATAATAAACTTTGCCCTCTTGATAGTTTGGTATTTCGAGCTCTTGAGATTCAAATTACATTGTTCGTTGGCTGTCATATAAGATTTGGTCAAACTGATATTTATTGCATTCATTGGCGACACAAGGGTGGATTTATTTATTGGATTTTCTGTGGGAAAGATTCTTACGATGTTTGTTACAATGTATAATTACAATGTATAATTAGATACATTTGTTTCACTATGTTAAATTGAAAGCTTGAGTCTTGCTCAATCTGTAGGTTACTTGAATTTTTCAGGTTCATATTCTGGGTGATTTTATTCTTTACTTGGGTAACTTTGATTGGAAGATTTTGGGGTTTTTGAAAATTGATCCCATTACATATCATCCTTCCCATCCTTAACGATGTCCTCATCGTTGTGTTAAGCTACTCTCCTTGCACTTTCAAATTTTGATTTTTCTTTTTTTAAAAGAATTTATCTTATTACTCATTACTTGAATTAGTTTTGTTTTGGCAAAATTTATATCTTTGTTCCGTATCTCCGATTGCTCTATTAGACTATATATATGACAACATTATTTTAAAGTCCATCACCTACTCACTCTATTTGGCGAAAGGGCCAAAGATCCTCTATTGACTAACACATAAGATTATATGATTACATGATAATTATTATTCCTCCACCTAATATCAAAATTCCTCCACCTGATATGATTATCTTATCGCAGAAAATTGTACATATTTGCCTTTTCTAGCACTTGACTATACTTCCACCTGACGCTATATTGGTACGGTTATATTATTATTCCTTCACCTAATATTAAAATTCCTTCACCTGATGTGCTAATACTTCTACATGGTTTTAACTAATTAAGTTCTGTTTTTGTAATTACTTTATTACTTAGCGTGTTACATATTCGCTACTTCTAATGCTAGTTTATACTTCCACCGGACGCTATATTGGTACGATAGGTATTTGACTTTAAAAACATCTAACTACATCTAAAACATCTAACTACAATACACTGATATGTATGAATTAAAAATAGTTTGCAAGAAAAAAAGTTTTACACATTAAAGTTTTTTAACTTAATGTTTGATTACAACACTGGGATAAGGTAGCTTGCACTAGTTTTCATGTGTTTTATGATAAGTTTAACAATATTTATTAAAGTTACTAGTTAGATATATAAGACTTCACACTTACTTCATCATTCTACGTGTCTATAATACTCACATACGTTATCACTCTTACTTTGGGCTTCCATTCAATTAATTACTAGGTTGGCTAATTGTTTATGGTTTGTCTTCTTGGTGTTTCGCTTTTTGGCACTTGTTCCTTGGGATGAGCGTTTACATTGTTCATAATTATGACTATTGCACAAAATCGTCCGTGCATGGCTTGTCATGTGAAATACGTGGGGTTGATGTCACAGTGTAATGTCTATTAGGTACATAACCCTTGGGGAATTGATTACACGAAATGGGTATCTTGATCGCTGGCTGGGTAGTTCTTCTTGGACACTTTTATCCTCGGAAAATCTAATACTCGTACAGTCTGTGTTTTCCGTAAATTGATCACGTTCAGTTCTTCTTTTATTGTTTACTAGGTATATAACTCTTGGGGAATTGATTACATGAAATGGGTACCTTGATCGCTGGGCTGGGTATCTCTTCTTGGACACTTTTATTTTTGGGAAAATCTAATACTCGTACAGTCTGTGTTTCCCGTAAATTGTTCATGTTCAGTCCATCTTTTATTTGGACTATGGGCTGTGTTACGACATTTAACGTTAACTATGGCAGGATCAAAACTTGATGTTAGGGCCTTGGCTCGACGCATTGTCTTTGATTCCCCGTTAAATGATACACAGTCATTGAGGGCTTGATTATGGAGATTAAAACAATAACAACTGGTTGGTTTTCTTCTCTGAACACTTCATTTTGGGATCAGAATTTTAGCACGTACAGTTTATATTTTCCATTAAATTGATCATGTTTGGTTTTTCTCATGGTGGATGGATTGGTTTTGTGACATCTAATAATGATTGGATAGAGTCAAAACCTCAGCTTTTTATATCGGTTGAGCATATTGTCTTTGATTTGGGGCTTAAGATATATAATCTTTGAGGGATTGACTCTAGGGTTATTCTTGGTTTGTCGATATTGTTTGGAATCGTGTTAACTGGTACTAGGCTTGGGTGACTTGGATTGTCATCAGCATATTGTCTTCAGGGATTTCCTTGGTGAGTAATTGTCGGTGGTTGACGAATGATGAAAGTAGATGCTACTGGGTTGTATCCGTGTTGCCTGCTGGCACACCAATAATTAATTTGCACTGGTTACTCTGCTTCCTAGAATATAAATATCTGGGCAGAATCATATACTCTTTATAATTACACAAGTTACGACACATACAGCAATAATATACAATTTATATGATACCATGTGGGGACTATTGTTTGAAATAATAGTCGTGATTAGTTATATGAATAATATCAATTTTAATACAGTTACGGTTAAATTCAAAGATAAAACAAATAGGAGCAATTTTCATGTTTTACATGCATATTGCAGCAATCACAAATTACTACGAGATAAACTACGTAAAACTAGGAAAATAATTGTGTCTGCAAAAAGAAAATAACACTATACGAAATTTCCAAAATTTGGTGATTATATATATACATGTATATATGTGCATTTAGCACATATTCATATTCAACACGCTTTTAAATGTTATTCAACACTCATCTACTTTAGCATTTAATTTTCTATCATAGGACTACATGCGAGGTAGGTTACATGGTTTTTGTGAGAGGTCTCGATTTACTATAAATTTTTAAATCTTTACTGTTTATGCACGTCCATGCCGCTTAAGAAATATATCTTTGCAGCTGCATGGGCTTGCACAAAAAATCAAGCGAAATTTTGGGACTGGACATGGCACGAATGAGGACCTCTACTCCCATTCGCTCGATCATGTCCTCCCTTACTTTTTTGCTTAGGGGTTATCAGGGAGTTCCGGGTTTAGGTTTTGCATCTCACTCGGCTCGATGTGATCTGAAATTTGCTCTTTTTCTACGTGTTATTCTCAACATTCTTCCGTAATTTAGGGTTAATAGCATTCTTATAGTCAGAGAGATCATGAACACGAATCCTACCGTCAGGAGGATATTCCACCAAAAATTTGTTGAGAATAGTCCATATCTACTTTCTACATATGTCAATCTTTGGTCTTCATTAGTGAATAGGGGGATTTGAGAGTCTAAGGCTTCTCTTATTTTTGTTAGTGGTAAGGTTCCCTTGATATTCTCTATTTTTGACCATATTTTGGCCTTTACTTCTTCATTTTCAATATTAGGAATTGTATACGATAGATTGACTGGTTTGAAATTGATCACCTTTGGACTTATTATATTCGTGCTTGTTGTTATCAGTGGTGTTTGTACCGTGGCTTCTTTGGTTACCAGTCGGCATCCTTGTTTTATTGTTATTGTTCCCACGTTTTGTAATAGTAGTTCAGTTCTGTAGCTTGGATCGATTCTTTCTGTGTTATTATAACAAGAGATAGTCCCGACTGTTTCTTTTGGAACAGAAAATAGCCACAGATTATTTCTAAGGTGAATAAATATTTCTCGTTTAGTGCTGCCTACTAGTGCTTCGCATGAGTTGGGAATTTCTTCTTGTTGAGTCTCTTTTAAAAATATATCCAACACACATGATCCGGGTTTTACATTATAAATGGGCAGTGTTAGTTGACATACTAGGTTTTTGTATGCTACACATTCCTTAAGGTCCTGTGGGATTTGCTAAGGCATATTTCCTCCTATCTTGATCGGCTAGCAAGTATTCCGCTTCGGGGGTGATAGTCATGAACGAATTAGTTCTACCTATATTGGCTGGAAACGTAGAAATTTTATACAAGTCATATATTGATTGTTGATTTATTAGTGGGATTGTTACTACTGCAAATAATTGTTCGTTTATCTCTGTGATGTGAACCTTCAGCTTGGTGTAATAGTGGAATAAGTTTGCTACTTCCGGTTCTGTTGGTAGATGTAGTCCGAACGTTAAATGCGTTTTTATTTCATCCAAGATACTTTTTAGGTTCGAAGGATCCACTAGGTCATACGACAAGGTTCCTCCGGTAAGGGCAAATAATGCAAATTCAAATTTGCTAACGTCAGTTGCCAGGTTAAGTAAGGACATTGTCACTATGTCTAGTGATACCATGGTGAGGCTCGAATCGGTAATCACGCGATCTACTTCATTTTTTAAATAATTCATTATGTTTACTGTCTTTGATATTTTCTTCGAGATTGCCTCAATTTTGTCTCTCTGGTAATTGGCTATACTGGCTTGTATTTTTTGGACATGTAAGGTCACGTTCATGGCGTTATTTAGTTTTCCTACGTTTTCCCTTAGGATATTTAGGTCTTCTTCAGTCGAAAGCCCAAACAAGCGTGAGACCAATTCTCCCACGATTGGTATTAGACTAGCTGATCTCCGGTATTTGCTTTTTCGAAAAAATACCTCGAAGATTCTCGTGGTACTTTGCTTTAATTTTTGTATTTCTGTATTGAACAATTCAAATAGTGCTGCAGTCTCTGTCTATATAATATTAGGAAAGATTGATGAATCGATACTCTTAGAGCGTTTTTCTCGTTTAGCTCAGGTAAAGGTTCAATATCTTCCCTTGCCGGCTCTTCGGCCATTGCTAATCTTGCACAAGTACGTTTGCCGTCTATTATCCAACATTTCTTATGTACGTAATCGTCTTCTTCCTCTTTCTTGTTTTTATTTTTCTTTTGTTCTGGTTGAATCGCTTGTACTTTTATCGTTTGCATCTCGGTATGCCTTACTGGGATTCTTGCTCTTAGGCCTATAGTGAATACGCCAATCGGCTGGGTGCGGTAGTACGTGTGCCCTGTTGACCACGTCCATTTTGTAAGTATCGTTGGTCTTAGATAAGTTAGCGTGGTCAAATTCCTAGGTGATACTTTGCTAAGTGCGCTCATTTCTGGGACTGTGCTCGTCGTAGTTTCTGACATTGAGGATTGTATATCTCTTACTGGGGTCTCATATGTAGGCGTGGTTGTCTTGGTGTCTTTTCTTTTTCTTTCTTTAGGATTTTTATTCTTATCATCTTGTTGTGTATTTGAGAATTTCAACTCCTTGAGGCTAATAATTTGTCTGTAGTCTTTTTCCTTTGCGAGTTTTGATAATATTTGCTTCGTAACATTTTGTTCAGCATGATTTTGCCATAATTCCTTCAGGAAAGTCCATAGGCTCGGTAATTCATTTAGCATTGCGTAATTTCCATCATAAAGTTTATTTTTCCTGGAAGTAGTCAAGGGGAAACTCGTGGTAGATTTAATTGTAGTATGTTCGCTCATGGAACTATCCACATTATTTAATGCTCTCCTTCTTCGGCTTTCGTTCTTGTTAAATCCTAGAGCCTTGTCAATTTCTGCCATTTTCTTGTCGAAATCATCTATTATGAGTTTCGATTTTAGTTTAGGAAATATGGGGGGTAGATTTCCTTTATTTTCCTTATGGTGCATTTCTTTTGTTGATTGCAGGCTTTTGTCTGATTTTAAGAATTGGAATATGGAGTCCTTTAATTCATTGGTATTTTTCTCTAGTCTAATTACTTGTTGGAACAAGGTTTCGAACGGTTTGGGGTCCAGTTTCATAAATATTTTCCATGCATTATGACTTGCGAGCAACGAATTCTCGTGTTTAAAAATTATTCCATGTTTTACGATATCTTGGGCTATAGTTTGGGAAATGAAGATTGTTATGAAATTTGTTATCCACATCCTTTTTGCTGTTTCTGGAATTAATATTTCATTAGACATAATACAGCAAAACTTCTTGCGATTGATAATCGAACGAAAACTTTGATTCCTATTATTTGTTCTTTTTGTTTTTTTTTTGAAGGAAACAAGGTGCTAATTATGATATTATATTTATATTATTTTATGATAATCCTCGTTGCCCAAAGGAAACAAGGTGAGATTAAGATTCGTGGTCGTACAATTTGTTACTTTGCTTATGGTGAATGTACGGCTGGTTCTTGGACTGGGGGATAGATATTTTAATTGCTTTCACACAAATTTTTTTTTTTAACGTAAAAGGTGCGTGGGTTGACTTAATCATTTCAATTGGGACAGTTTTTTTTGATTTTTTGGTTACTTTTGATTTTGATTCATAACTTTTTATTCTCTTAAATATAATTTCATTTCTTTTCGCTCTATACGTTACACTTTTTGGATTATATAGATACTGCTTGTAATATTTTATTTCTTGGAGGGGTCATGTTTACCTTGATATTTTACACAGTTTGGATTTCCTTCAATTTTGTAAACTAATTTTTGCTTTCTAAATTTGTCGAGGAGTAATAAATCGGTCTGACAAGGACCTTTAACGTACCAGTACCGAACTTTATATTGTTTTTGCAACTTTCTTATCTCATGTTGAACTAAATAGAGGTACTTGCCCTTTCTGCCGTTATATTTTATTCCTAATTTGCCTCTTGCTGGTCGATATTTGGGCGTATTTGCTAAACGTAATCCGAAGCTATATGATCCTATGTTGTATTCCCTTAAGTCGTACTTGACATCCCACTTTTTTGCAAAGACTTCTTCCCCTGATTTATTCACAATAATCATTGCCGTTGAGTATATAACATTTTCTTTGGCGTGCTTTATACATATGAACTCTGTATCAATAATTGCTTTGGCCATTTTTCTGAAATGAAAGGTAGTTTCTATTGATCTTTGTCTAGTTAATAACTTTTTTTCAAGATTGGTTATGATCATGGTACACTCTAGGTCGAGGTCAAACTACCTTTTCACCGGCATTTCCTCAATACATCGGGTACTTATTCGTTCAACATAATTCGATCATCTAAAGCTTCATATTAACCAATAATGAATGCATACTCTGAATGGAAAACAAGGTAACTTCAGGTCGAGGTTGAACTACTTTTTCACCGGTGCCACCTTGCACCTGGCTATTTTTGTGTTCGAACGTAATTCGATTTCCTAAAGCTCCGTATTCTAGTTTAACGACTTTGCGGTCGATTTATAGGCTTAAAAGTATAGAGACTTTCTAGAAACTACCTTTTTGTCAATATATTGATAGCGTGTTTAGATCTCGTGATATTTACTCTAATTCATAGTTCCATAAATATTAATACAATACTGGTCTATAATGCACTTTTTTTTTAATTGTGATAATAATCGATTTTCATAGTTATAACACTTCAGTTAATATTATAGGGTTCTTTTATCATTCATTTTAACGAGATTATTTATGTATACAGTTTCTTCCACTGAGGTTGGGTTTTAATTTCAATACGGGTGCATCATCCGGCAGTGCCACCTTTAAATTTGGAGATGTAAGCATATCGAGTAGTCGATAATTTTCCCATGACGAAACATTTGAGCTGAGAAATTGGAGTTCGAATACTATATCATTTTTACCGTTTTCAGGTATATTTAGGTACATTAAATACACTAATAGTTGGTTTGGGAGGTGTAGACCCTCCAGAGTAGCGGTTATGTCATTCCTTCGCATATTTTGACGAATGGCCTTCCGGCCCAACTGAGATAATGACAATGGGTCATTTATTATTCTTACTAAGGAATAGCTTAATTTTACGTGTGATTGGCAACAGCATAGTTGCTCACGTACGATTACGTCTAACCCAGTGACTATTTTTCTTCCAAAATTTTCATCTTCTTGGAAGAAATTCAGGGTTATTTTCTTTATGTCTTTATATTCTCTTGGGGTAACTTGAAAAATTGCGGATCCCATTGAATGGTTTATCGGATTTAGATACGTGTTATTTACACAATTGACGTATAAGATTTTAAGAAAGCTTTCACCTTTTAACATATGTCCTTGGTCTATTAATATGGAGAGAAATTTAATGGGCCAAATTGTAGTTATATTGTTATCATCTTGATCGTACCAAATATTGTCGGCGATATATTTAGACAACGAGCTATACTTGTTGTTGGGATATGTTGTACTAAAATTCGGAAGGCCAGGTTGGCACTTCGTCTAGTGTGCTCTAGTGTTCTTGTCATTGCACGTGCACTAAAATTATAAAGCACTAGGCTTGCCGTTAATCTTAGGATCATTCTTTGTTCCAGCATTGTCTTTTGAGATTTTAGAAGATAATATAGTTTTGGACAGTCAAAATTTTCTACTGCTTTGATAAGTTCCTCTTCTTTCATTAAACTACCTACATGTCCCCATTCCCTTAACGGATCATTAATGTTGTCTACACTATGTCTTTTCTTAAGATTCCATGAGATTACCTTTTCTAGTCTGCGATTATTTAGTTGTTTATGGCTTGGGTATCTTATCATGGTTACTTTTTTTGTAAATTATTCTACTAGATTTTGGGCTAATATAAGCAACATACCGTATGGTCGCTTGTTTCGTCGATTCCCTTAACCAGTGGTTGAAGGTTACTTACACACCGTATCTGGAAATGCATTCTTATGTAAAATTTATCAGTAATTATTAAATAAATGATTACTTAATATAAAATGGTTATAATGATTTAAGGTATAATAATGGATTAGTTAGGTGCCTTCAATTTGATGATATTTGTTATTATTTATAGCTGTTTTTAGTTGGCTCTTCTAATTTATGGTATTTAACTTTTACTGGTATCCTTGGGTTCCTTTTCCTATTTGAGTTGATCTTCGTAAGAAATATTTTAACATGGCACCGGAACACAACATTAAACCACTCGAGTCCCAGCGTCATGCCAACCTATTTCCCACGTATCGGAATTTTTGTCCATTTTTATTCCACATTCTTGGATTATCATTTGCGTTATCACATTTTCTTCTAATGTTGGGGGCTAGTTAGGGTAATTTTTGCGGGTTTCTTTTCATAGACGGATGAGTTGATCTTCTCATGAGAGTTCCCCGGCCAAACAATAATGACAAATGCGATATAAGCACCACAGGTCACTACCGTTGACCAAGGAGTCCCCATATTTTAGGGTAGTTTTGTCCAACTACAAAACCGTAGTTTTTCATTATGTGATGATCACTTTTTGTAACTGCCTGGTCGTTCCTCATAAGAGAGCTAGGCCCTAACGGAAATGGGATGTTATATAGACACCACCCGCCATTTCCGCTTGACCACAGCTTCCCATGACTGAGGAGCCATTCATTTGTCACTTATTTCCTTGTTGCTTATTTGCCTTTTGTATTTCCATAGTTGTTAATCATAGAGAGCCAGGACCAAATGGGAACGGCAACGGAAAGACAATGACACCATTGCCATTCCCCTGTTGCCACCGCTACCCACGACTGAGGGTCTATTTGTTTAAAGAGTTTGGTGGCTAGACCGTTGTAGTGCTTGCCAAGCAACGTCTTATTGTGCAATCAAGTCTCGTATCCCCGTAAATTTTTCTCAACGGAGGGTGAAAGTCAAGTGATTGCACGGTGGGACAATATTCACCATGCTCATCCCTGGCTCTAACCTCCTATGCTTGGGGGTCCATCCGTTTTCACTATCCTATGTCATGTGGATATCTGAGTCATTTTTCCTATACCATTTTAAGGTATTTTATGGTGTTGTCCGCTGACTGTTATTTTATTTTGCTTTTATGAATTAGAATTGCCATGTATACTGTGCTTTTATTGATCGTCGAGACAAAAAAAAAATTGTTACTATCCGAGGCGTTAGGGGTATACTACTGATTTTTTAGCTAAAAGTATCTTTTACCTGGTTAAAGTGGGCTTTTGGGCTTAAGTAGTTATGTAAAGGGTTGTATTATATTGTTCGTTAGTATATTCTAGTTAATGCTATATCTGTCGATCAGTTTGAGGGAAACTCTGAAGTTTTCTGTTATAATTTTAATGTGGTATTCAATTTCTATACTTGTTGAATCCTTATTCACAACAAAAAAAATTTTCTTAAGTATTCTATAGTTAACGAGGCAAATTTTTCTTTTTAAACAATCCCCTTTTTTTTAAAACGTCCATGGTTTCAATAAATTTCATTAAGGCCTTTTCAAAATATAGACTTATTTTTTTTAAGGCTTTCCAAAAGCTCGGCTATTAAACTGTAATGTATTTTCATTTGTCTTTATATTTTATTTAGTTTTGGACCACTGTGATTAAAATATTTATTAGTTTATTTTTCCAGTTTTGTACACACTTAATTAAAGGGAGTTAATTTATTTTATATCGAAGGCGATCCTTTCTTACTCGCTTACTTTGATAGCTATTGTTCGAGTTGAATGAATTTTTTTTGTATATGCAGGGATAAATTCCTTATTTCAGTGTATTTCGGATTTATTCTAAGTGGATGAAATACTAAGACTTGCTAGTCGAGACTAAGTATTTCTGTTCAAATAAGTTAAAAGGAAACTCATTTACTTTTAAGGTGTCAAGTTGTTCATCTTCCGTGACGGGGTTAACGACACGTGGTAGAGATGCTTATTATCTAACGCGGTATTACTTAAGAGTTTTGTAATTTGTTATAAGCCATATGAATTGTGAATTTAATTCTTTTGCATTTCCCAAATGAAAATTAAAATATATTCGTTGATGCCATACTTTGATGCCACGAAGATGCCGCACGACTGAGGGGGGGGGGGGGGGCTCATAAATTTGATTAGAATATTACTTATAGTTTCTGTAATTATTTTTCTTGGGTATTCTATCACGATAAATTTTAGTAGGTTATCCTTCTGTAAGAGCTTGATTCAGGGAGAAAGTTCGATAATTTAGCCTTATTGATTTAGGGTCTTCGAAACGTATGTCTGAACAAAGGGCAAAATTACTTCACAGATGTTGGAATCTATTTTATGGCTTCAACTTTCACTTAATTGCACTAGAAATTACCCTTCAGTTATTCATAGTTCGTATAAATGTTCGTTTTGTTCTATCAATTTTAGTTAAGTACATGCTCACTAGTGAGTGCGCATTCTCCGAACTTTTAAATACCGTGCTTTCACAAAGCTTGAATTTTGTGAATAACCTGTGGTTTACTATGCCATATTCCTTATTGGGGGAATTAAGGATTAGCAGGGACCTGGGGTCGTAACTGGCTTATAGGGTTAGTAAAAAATATTAAATACTGTCTTGTGATATGAGTATTTATGACCAACGTCAATTTTTGGAAGGATTTTCTTCTTTTTGCATTAATTGGTTATTTCTTGCATTACTTGATTTCTGAATTATTTTGGTTATTAGTCCGTATTTTGACAGGCCTATATTGGTTTAATTTAGTCCTACTCGTCTTTAGCGGTATGCTGCGCGGTTTGCGTCAATTATGAGAACCCACAGAAATTGAACTACATTTCTGAAGCAGAATATATCTGCTATTGTCAGCTATTAGCCTAACCGCACGTTGTCATTTTTATGGCGCCACAGTGAATTTATGGGTAACTTTTACGATACATGTTTTGTGATTGTCGTTTAAATACTTTGGGAATTATGATACTTTAGGAATTAATTGATTGGTTTTTATGTTTTACCCTTCTGGCAGGCTATTTTTAGTAAATTATTTGTCTTATATATATGTAATATACGATTGGCTGCAGGATCGTAAGCGAATAATTTTATTCAATATTAGGTTCGCATTTGGTTTTACCGGTCATGATTATCTTCCAATCACAGTTCAAAACCTCTCCAAAGTTAAGAAATTGTCTGGCCTAGGGAAAAGTTTTTTTTGTTATTCTTTTGTTACAGGTTATTCTTTATACTCTAATTGCGCGGTTCATTTGTATGCTTTAATTCGATTTAAGGTAAAATCGGTTGAATTTATTGCTGCAATTTTTAGGGTTTTTGATGGTTATATTGTCCTTTGCCTATCGGCTGTAAGCGTTCTACTGCTTTTGCTATCTATTGCAAAACTAAGGTGTTATTTAGCTCTCGTTAATTACGATTTTAATTTATGGTACAACAATTATCTACTAGGGAAACATATTCTCTATAGTTGGTGATCAAAAATTGAAATATTAATCAATATGCGGTTTTTTTGTCTTAATTCTATTTTACATTTGACTCCTTGGTACGATATTTTGGAATTTTGATAGCTATTTTCACGTATTTCGGCTTTATGAAAGGTTTTGCTTTAATGTTTGTCACTCTTGACTTAGAGGATATGTGAATTAATATTTAAATATGCCATCCAAGAAATTCATTTAACTGAATAGGCTAGACCACAAAATAGGCTGGGCCCCAAAAAATACTTTTTCTTTTAGGGTTTTTTTTGTTCCACGTATATATTGGGCTTTTTTTTGGCTTAAGAATCGCACTGCCTTCGTGGTTTTATTCGTATTTGTGGATATATTTCCTATTAAGGATTATATCGCATTTCTGTAGGTTGAAATTTATGTGTCAAAATTAATATTTCAAGTTCTGCAATTTTGATTTATTTTTACGTTTTTTAGGGTTACTAAAATTTTCGTTTTGCGTCAATTTTCTAGCAATTAATTTCCTTTATTCATTTAGGTTTCGGAAGGGAACTGTGTATTATTTTATTTATTTTCTATTATGCCACACCACTCTATAAACAAATAGACAGTCCAAGGTACTTGACAGTCTTTAGTCGCTGGATTGAAGTATCAACAAGTCTAAGCTCATTAATCCCTGGATAGTTATTGGGGTTTCTTCCGTAAACTAGAAACTGTGATTTATTGTTATTTAACCTCAGTTTGTTAGCTCTATTCCATTTTCCAATTTGGTTCATGCCCGTAATGAGC
>CM051261.1:69457298-69593655 GCA_027921565.1 Artemia sinica | reverse complement strand
TTCTTCATGAGTTGCAGTTCCTTCTTCGCTGCCACTATAAAATGCGCATCATCCGCAAATAGCGCAATAATTAACTTTATGGTTTCGCTAACAGGAAAATTCGGGTCAAATGACAAACCCTCCACAGCTCCGCAAAAGTCATTAATTAAGATTAAAAACAGTGTAGGCCCGAGCACAGACCCTTGTGGCACACACTATTCAGCTTTCTTTATACCCGATACGGCACCTCCAAAACTCACATACAAAGAACGATTATGAAGGAAAGACCTTAAAAGGCCTAAGAACGCACCATGAAATCCACAATTATCAAGTTTTGCAAACAGAATGCCATGATCAACCGAATCAAAGGCCTTCACAATATCGAGGAATACTGAAGCCGCTTTCCAACCAGCATCCAGGGCATTATTTACGAGTGTCACCAAAAACAGAACGGCCTGATCCGTCGACATTCCTCCAAACTGGGTTGGACTTAAAATTCTCCGTGATTCTAGAAACTCAACCATTCTATCATTTATCATCTTTTCAAACACTCTACTTAACATTGGGAGAAGAGATATAGGTCTATAATCATGGAAAGAATTCTTATCACCACCTTTAAATAACGGAATAACTTTAGCCGACTTAAAGCAATCAGGAAAAATGCCATATTTCATACACTGATCAAATAGGTACACCAAATGCTCTGATACAATTGGAAATACATACTTCAAAACTTTCAGGGAAAAATAATCAATACCTGCGGCATTACTCTTCATGCTCCAGACTGTCTTTCGGAGCTCATCAACATTAATCGGACGCAAAAGAGCAGAAACATCACTAGCCAGAGGTAAAAACTGAACAAAAGACTCTTTTACAGAGGAAGAATATCCTGTACCTGCCATATTTTTTCCAATATTTCCAAAGTGGTCGCACATCTGATCAGCTGCTTCCTGCGGTGATGAGGTACAATCTGGGGTACAGAAACTCTGGGTTGGGTGGATTACCGAGTTGATTGTTTTCCAGGTCTTCGCAAGATTTCCTTCTGACTTTTAAATTCTTCTCTGAAATATTCTATTCTAGCTTTTCGAAGTAGCCTATTCAATTCGTTATTATATTTTCTGTACCTCTCTTTGGCATATGGTGATGTATTAGAATACTGAAATGACCACCTCCTTTTCATTATCGCAGCCATCAGTACTTTAGAAATCCAAGGTTTAACTGGTGTCTCGGTTTGAACTGACTGCCTTGACATTTTGCAACATGAATTCAATATTTCATTCACTTTACCATACCATAAACAAAATTTCATATTTACAACAAGTTCACTATCTTCAAGAAACTGAAACTTACATTTTTTTAATTCATTTTTAAACCGAACCAAAACATCTCCACCAATTCTCAATCGATCCTTATATGTTTTTGAATTCTTACTCTTCGATGTGCAAAAATTATTCACACACAGAAGAACACCAAAGTGGTCAGAAAAATCATTAATCACAGCCGAAACTGAATCATACTTAATATATCAAAAAATATTATCAAGGAGGGACTCAGAATTATCAGTTAGCCGAGTACAAATATTCACCACAGGAAACACACCATAACAAGACATCACATTCAGGAATTCACGAATCTTAGGATTAGCACTCACTCTATTTAGTTCCAGATTAAAATCACCACACACGAACAAAGGTTTATTATAATCAGTAAGCTCATCCAATTGCTTTTCTAGGAGCTCCTAGAATTCCTCAGTAGAATCTGACGGCGGGTGATACACTACAACCAAAAAAATTTCTGTCCCGATTTACATAATTCTAATACCACACTTTCAAATACCATTTCCTTATTTACACGCTTTTCATTCCTCACCTTAATAACGAGACCATTCGTAACATAAACTACCAGTCCATCATGTTGCCTTTTCTCTCTATTCTGAACATGAAGTCAATACTCACCTATATCTAATAAACTTGTCGTATGATCTCTCAACCCCGTTTCTGTCAGAGCAATCACATCTAATTTCAAAAACAGACACAATTCCTTTAAATAATCCAATGAGCTATCTAGACATTGACAATTCCACGATAAGAAATTCAGTCCACTGGGTCCTGACAACACATTATTAATTTCAATAGAGCATGTATAATATGCTTTATGGGTACCTCACAAAAATCCTGATCTAGATCTCAATGGAGAATACCACCTTGTAAATCCTGAAAATTTAGTGAATCTCTCTCAAGTGACCTCAATCTTTCCAAATCAACAACTAAAATAATAACCATTCATCGAAGGGGTAGCGAGAGAACGACGAAACAAAACTACTACTTTACCAATTAGTTTTCTTGGTTCACACCAAATCGAAGACAAGCCGGCCGTAAAAAGAAAATAAACCTGAAAAAAGAAAAAAAGAAAAAAGATTAAAAAAACAAATAACAGGAAATTTAACAGAAAATAAAAACGAAAACGAAAACAAACTAACACACAACTAGCGAAAGGAAATTCCGCCACAATAATAAGCGCACCCATTCAACAAAATAGGAGCCTACTACCACCTATTCATATTTATCCTTTAAATCAAAAAATCCAAAAAATCTTTAATCTTAAACAAACAAACGAACAAAAAAAAAAAAAAACAACAAAATATATTATCTTTTCATAAGCTGAGCTTTTCATATTTTTTTCTAAACAACCAAACATAAAAAAAAAATAAAAAAACATAAACAAAAACAAAGATAAAAAAAACAAATACTATCAAATCAATCATTCCTTTGGGTCCCCGGGAGCTGCAGAGGGAGGAAGTTCATACGCTAATTCATGAATTAACTCATCGCAAGTAAACTTCACTTTTCGACAACCGGGTCGTTCAAACTGGAGATACGGTGGCACTGTGTTTGATACCCATGACGCAATAAAGATCAAATTAAGACGCGATTTCTTTTCATACAGTCTTTTCCTCGTCTCTCTCACAGATTATTTGAAAAAAACTACGTTTTCTAAAGAGTTAAAGAGGCTGAGCTACAAGGTCGAACCTTAAAACGTACAGGGATTAGGAGGCACAGTTGGGGGGCTGCCGCCCCCCAAACCCCCCGCTTTCGCAGCCTTTAAATAACAAAAAAAAAAAAATTTAAACTGAAAGTAAGGAGCGACATTAAATCTTAAAACGAACAGAAATTATTCCGTATATGAAAGAGGCTGTGCCCTCCTCAACGCCTCGCTCTTTACGCTAAAGTTTGACTTTCTCACAACTCTTTTTTTAAACAATAAAAACTTTAGCGTAAAGAGCGAGGCGTTGAGGAGGGCACAGCCTCTTTCATATACGGAATAATTTCTGTTCGTTTTAATGTCGCTCCTTACTTTCAGTTTAAATTTTTTTTTTTTATTTAAAGGCTGCGAAAGCGGGGGGTTTGGGGGGCGGCAGCCCCCAACTGTGCCTCCTAATCCCTGTACGTTTTAAGGTTCGACCTTGTAACTCAGCCTCTTTAACTCTTTAGAAAACGTAGTTTTTTTCAAATAATTTCTGCACGTTTTCGTACAGTTTATTACTTATTATTGCTTGACTAACTGTTAGCTGATCGTGTCAGGAGTTAAAGTTGGGGGGCTGCCGCCCCCCAAACCCCCCGCTCTTGAACATTCTTGTGTTAAGGCTTTTAATTCCTGAATACTCAATCACGTCGTACAGGGTGCCTCCTAATCCCTGTACGTTTTAAGGTTCGAACTTGTGACTCAGCCTCTTTAACAGCCCCCCAACTGTGCCTCCTAATCCCTGTACGTTTTAAGGTTCGAACTTGTGACTCAGCCTCTTTAACAGCCCCCCCCCAACTGTGCCTCCTAATCCCTGTACGTTTTAAGGGTTGACCTTGTAACTCAGCCTCTTTAACTCTTTAGAAAACGTAGTTTTTTTCAAATAATACACATAAACAGGCTAGACATGCTTTGTTATGAAAATTGACGCGCAGATATTTTCATAACAAAGCATGTCTAACCTGTTTATCTGTATTATTTGAAAAAAACTAAGGTTTTTCGTAAATGTAAATTCGGGGGATAATTTTTTCGGTCTGAAAATATCAAAAGGCCCTAACAGGTCGAATTCTGCTTCGAATGAGTCCTCATTCAACCGGATCCGTTGCCAACTGTGGCCTGTAGGCGTGGCTAAGAAAAAAAAAAGAAATGATGAATTTTAAGTGGCTATATTTGGTTTTTTGAAAACAGGGAAGGAGTGATCGGATTGAGCTGAAATTTCGAGGATAAGCTCCCGGGCCCTAGGAAAGCTTAACCTCTAAATTTCAGCCCAATCGGACAACGTTAAAGGGGGGCTGTGGTGGGAGGGTCCAAACTTCCGGCCCAGTTTACCCCATGAAGATAAAGTCGGAGGAGGATGAAATTTTGCAAGTTTCTTAGTTTGAGCTTGGGCTACAAAATGCGATTACCGCCGTCTCTCTGCGACCTCTAGGACCTGAAATCGCTTAACATTGTGGTGGGTCGCCTCTTTATAGAGGCACAAGTGTGCCTCCTTGAAAGCGGGGCATCATCGCTCACATAAATATTTTGCTGCTTTTGCATCGTTTTTCTCTTAAGCTTTTTTCCATTCTTAAGTATTTCGATCTTATTCTCACGGTTGCTTACATTCACCTTGAAATATTTCTCATCCTTTTTAATCTCAATAACCGAAAACTGTGGTAACACTGGTAAAGCCAAACCGTCTGTACATATCTCGATAAACATTCGCTTAGCCTGATTCTCGTTTTCACAAACTGCGTTCCATACTACCACATTATTTTCTTTCGGCTGATACTCTGTAGCCATAATCCTACCAGCCATACGCAAAGTCTTTCCTTTGAAGTACTTCACTTCTGTTTGCAGGTTAACAACTTGAGTTTTCAGCATAGAAACTTCATTTCCCATAGCAGTCATACGTGAACTCGACCCCGAAAGTTCAGACTGTAAAGCCATTTGCTCCGATTCTATTACTTTTATTTTATTTTCTAGTGTAGTAAATCGCTGATCGATCGAATGGACTGAGTTACGATTATTTCACAAAATGTCCATCATCTTCGCAAAATCCTCTTACAAGGTCTGTAATGATGCCGGAGTTTTCGCCGACTCCCGAGTAACTTAAGACGTATTGGGGGTGCTTATTGTCATATTCTCACTTAATAATAATTTATTTATAACCCACTTTTATACAAAACAAGCGGAGTAAAGTACACTAAAAAGGAAAAAAAAAAATCAAATACAAAGAAACAAAGATAACTTAAACCTTAATCACTGACAAAAACACACGGATAATATTATGCTTTGGGCCAAGGGACACAAAGGCATTTCTTGTCAAATTATTACTAAGCAATTCAAACGACTGGATAATGTCGGTAGCACCATACTTCTCAATAATACGTGTATTACGATATGAAGTGGGAAGGTACAATAAAAATTTGCAATATCTAAAATAAGCGATACGAATCTGGCGCAAATCATTCTTATTCAGTAACAAATACATTCCACTTAAAAACAAGACAGAATGGTCACAATGTGTGGAATACATTTTAGCTAAAGCTCGGCGTGAATATTTTCCACGGTTAGGTACAATTTTCGCACATCTGATCTTCAACTTTTCTTTTACATCTCTCAAAACTTGAAGTCGCAAAAAAGTGAGTGTAGAACAAATACTAATTCCTAACCACCGTAAACTCGCAACATTGCGAATTACTGAGGATCCACAGGACAAAATATGTGCAGATGATTTGGGATTGAAAACTAAATATTCGCATTTATCAAAATTCAAAAACAGACCAACATCCCGAAACATCATAGAAATACGTTGCACCGATAATGCCAAAATAGACTTGGTTCGCCTTAAAACTAGCAGGTCGTCCGCATACGCAATATAAGACACATCAGATAAATTATAAAAATACGAAGGCTTGATTCCTAACAACACATTTTGAATGCAAGCATTAAATAGATAAGGTGATAGCACCCCACCCTGTCGTACTCCAGATTGAACTGGTATATTACCGCAGTACCCTGTACCAGATTTTAAACGAAGAGACGAATTACTATACCAAAATTTAAGTACATGTATGACAGAACGGTTCACTCCAAACTCTGACAAAGAGTGCCACATTTTTGCATGGCAAATACTATCGAAGGCTTTAGATAAATCCAAAGCGCAAATATGTAATTCATAACCTTTAGACTGAGCATCATAAAGAATTGAAGCTAAAACCTTATGCGCATGTTGACACCCAATACGAGGTTGAAATCCAAATTGGTTAGAGTCTTTCGCAGTTCGTTTAATAATATATGGGAGCAGAACATATTCAAAAACCTTACTAATATTGCAAGCAACAGTGATGGGTCTGTATGAACTGCAATCAAAAGGGTCTCTTCCGCGTTTAAGAATCGAAGAGACCGTTCCGCAAAGGAAGGAATCAGGCACCATTGACAAAGATAAACAGAATTGAAAAAGTAACTGGAGCTGAGCGACTATTGCCGGACAATCACAGCGTAAATGGTGAGCGCTAATCCCATCAAGGTCACTTCATTTAGACTTAAGTTTAAGCATACAATTAACAATACTTTTAGTTGAGACGGGAATAACATGACGTTGCAAAACTTTAGATGGCAAAAATTTAGAAATTAAGCACTGAAAATGATAATGAACACTATACTCAATCTTACAAAAAATACTTTTATAATACCCAAGCCAAGACGAATCTGGGATAACATCACTAGTCCCTAACGAATCAAATTTAGACGTATTAATGACTTCTTTCCATTGTACTGCACTTTTAGGGAACTCAGCACCATTATATCGAACCAAACGAAGATACCGTTTAAACTCCGCTTTTGTCTTACTCTTAATATCAAACACTTGGCCTCGCAAGGGCCGCCCACACCCAATCCAGATGCGAAGCCAGAGTTTAGCACGATTTTTGACGGCTTTAAGACCCGAGTCTTCTTTTCAAATTGGACTTCGAGTTTTGAGTTTAACCCGTAAAAGGGGAACACCTACATTCTCAGCTTGTTTCATGCACTTAACTAAGTGAATATAATAAACATTCAGTTGCACTCTGGCTTGTGGCGAAAAAACACTCGTGCACAATAGATTAAAAGGGATCTTGACGCAGGACAACAGAGCTGTTAGGGTAGAAATATATAAAGGCCAATTGGCTTTGCTCCACTCTCGCTTCATACACCATTTTTTATTAGCAGCACAAGGATGATTAGATGGATCAGCGGTTAATGTCACATTAAGGGAAAGGGGAAGGTGGTCAAAATCACGTTCGTCTTCATCAACATTAACGACAGAACAAGGAGCATCGGAAGAGCAAACACAATGATCAATATTGGTCACAGCACCACTATTTAGAATATAACTGTAATTAAGAGCTTTGGGTACTATGCGGTAACCAATAGGCAACGAATCTAAAACTAAGTTGGCACGAGTAGAGGAGCTATGAACATCACAATTGTAGTCACCTATCAATAGCCAACAATACCCATGCTTTTTAATATTGCATAACAGAGTTTTAAGGGATGAGCAGGCATTAGAAAACTTAGTAAGTGAAGCTAGACGTTTCTGATCGCAGGGAAGATATACATTTATAAATGCAAGGTGACCAAGTCGTATTGCCATAATGTTATCAGAGGAATGAAATAAGATAGGTGACAAAGGAGTAGCTAATCGTTTGATAAAACATGCAAGGCCCCCGGAAGGTCGGCCTTTTGTTTTTCGGGCATTGGTGGTAAAGACAATATGGTGGCTACTTCTTCGTAGAGAGTTAACGGAGATGGCGGGAAGTAAATGTTCTTGCCAGAACAAAATGTCAAAATCATTCATTTTTTGATTTAATGAGCCATCTTTATCTTTCGTGCCATTGATATTAAAAGAGCAGATTGAGACGGACAATTCGACAGTCATTTCTGAATCACACGTTTGCTCAGGACATCACGCAGAATACGACATTTTAGGCTATAAGATGCATGATTACCCCCACAGTTAGCACATTTTGGATCAAAAACACAGGGGGAATCACGGGATGATACATGAGAGCCGGCACAGTGGCTGCATTTTGTTGGCTTATCGCATTTGGTTTTCATGTAGTTGGGAGATTGACAATTATGACAGCAACGGGGCGGCCGCTGGAATTCAAAAACCCGTAATGATTCATAGCCCACCTTGAGCCCGAGTCGTAGGCTATTACTCGGGGCTACAGCATCAGCAAAGGTAATTTTCACAGCCAGGGATTTTCCCAAACGTTCGGCGTCAATGACACCTTCACATTTCTTAAAAATTATCGCCTCATAATTAGTGGGAACCCCCTTAACAATGCCATAAAATTTCTTTTCTTGAATCATGACGTCACAGCTATTCAATACGGTTGGAACCGCATCGCTGAAAATCATTTTTGCAGATTGACTAATCTGAACAAGCAGCTTATTGCCAGAAGGCCTTATGCTGTGAATAGCTTCACGGCCAGGGATTTTATTAATAGCATGAGCCCGTTTTGAAGGGTCATCAAGTTTAGTAGGCACTTTTGAAATGATAACGGTGGCAGTGCTTTCAGTATGAGGACTAGCATAAGGAATGGGAAGTGACGGAAAATTTAAATCATAAGCTGTTACCTTTTCTTTGATGAAGTTAAGGGTACTATCCAGAGCACAAATTTTGGAAGCAAGTTTGTGATAAGCAACAACAGGAATTACAGGAACTTCAGTGGGAGAAATAATTACGTAAGTTGGCACTGTTAGCTCCTCATTTTCACACTTCCGAAGCAAATCAATCATATCTTTCACGTGCCGAGCGGAGGCACTATCACCTTGTCTCCTTGGTGCTGTTTTACTACTAGGGTATATTTCTGACCATAATTCAACTTTAGCATCTTTGAGAGTATTTTCAGGAAAACACGCCACTTCATGATTAATAATAACTTCATCATCAATATCCGATCGAATGTTTGATTGGATAAAATTAAGAATAGCTGAAGGCGAAAATATTATCACATTCCTTAGCTCAGCCCAAAACAGTCTTGGTTCAAAACATAGCCGAAATTAATCCATTATCCAGGTAAAAAAAAAGTCCATCAAGATTTCATATGCAATCATTAAAAGCAGCTTTAAAGTCAATATATGTCTGCACTCTCAATGTTATAATATATTCCAAAGTTAATCCGGCTTAAAATTGAACTATTGTACAGCGGTCAGATGTCAATGACGAAATATATTTAGTGTCTAATTGATTCCCAAATATAATCCTTTTTTAACACAAATAGCTCTTAACAGGTCAGAGACACTTAATAAATCCTCATCCTGACGACTCCTCTTATTATTTTTCCTAACCATTTTTTGTAATAAACAAAACTGTCTTACCGGAAAAAGCACCAAATCTTTCACCACGTTGGTTCGAAGTGCAATAAGCTTAGCCGTTAGGCACGACAAACATCTTGATCCGCCTTCAATTGAATTCGGGATCCAAATCTTCTTTCTGCGCAACAACTGGTTACACCAAATATTCCTTCGGACAGCAATGTATATCCTCAAAAAACCTCTATTATTTTGCAAACCTTTTCCTCTGATCACAGCACACAGAGTTTAGCATTAATCAAACTAAATTCATTTCGTGACGTCACTCACAAAGCAGGCCCTAGCAAGCACCTATAGTTGTTAACTGGCTGATAGCTGATTCATTACTGAATTGATTCATTACTAAAATATTAAAATAGATATCTTGAAAAATGTTGAGGAAGATGTCAAGCAAGGTAAAACCACATCATAATCCGGAGGGATTTCATTAGGGTACAGCAGATGGACAGCCAGTGGAGGACAACCAGCCCTCTTGCCCTTTTAGGTACCCAAATTAGAAAAAATGGAGCTCTTGAAAATCCATTTTATTTAAAATAGTCACAACATATAATAGCTATGCTTTTAGGGTTGCCATAAGCCTACAGCCCCAAGGATAAGGAATGCAATTTATGGTTTGATTCTAGGTGTGTTCAAAAAGACTAAGGGTGTTAAGATGAAAGTTCGGGGATTGTCGAGAGATATGTTGAGCAACATAAAAAGAAATAATCTTTATACAAGTTATCAAAAAGGCGTATGTGGAATATCTTAGGAATGAGTAAAGTCATTAACTTGAAACTTTATTTAAAACTATCACTACTACTATTAGTACAACACTAACAGTGACTGGCTGTGACTGCGGTTATGACTATTTCAGACTAAAACAGCTTGCAACTGTGACTACTTGCAATAAAGTAGAATTAAATATTACAAAATAGTAGAATTAAATAATAGAATTATTATAATAGAATAGAATAAATAATAGAATTACATCTAATAAAGTAGAATTAAAGATTCCATCGAGAGAATGGTTAGAATTATGTATATTGGGGGTCAGAAAATAGCAAAAAAAAACAGTAGCAAAGAAAAATTTTTTGACTAGAAGTACACTACACAGAAGAAGTGAACGCTTTGAACCTGTAGCGGTATAGTTGAAAATGATACCAGAAAGAGAATGATACGCTATTTAGTGATTTTAGAAGAATGTGAAGAAAGTAAAAAGTATTGGTTTAAAGGAATAAGCTACAATTTAAAAAGTGGATCAACTTAGGAAAGCTTTCTATTCATAAGATAATCAGGACTTTGGGCAACTTCTATAGGATAAGTTATGTTTTATGTAAAATAAACTAACATTTAAGTTTTTTCATTTAAAGAAAACAAGTACGCATACTCTTTTTTGCTTCAGAATTATAGCAAGTCATTGCAGCACAAGGACACCTGTGGCCAGTATAGCGAATATACATCCAAAACACTTCGGTCTTGCTTCTCTCTCTCTCTGTGTCTGTGTATCTGGGCAGGTGTTTGCTTGTCACAGTTTCTGTCTTTGTTTGTTTGTCTAAATATGTGTGGATTTATGTGTTTTTGTCTCTCTCTGTGCCTGTGTGTCTGAATGGGTGTTTGCTTGTCTGTTTGGAGTTTGAAATAACTCCTATCTCTCTCATGCTTTGGTACAAAAAGTCCTGTTATCACATCTTGGATTCTAGTACATCGCTTATGAGCCTGCTAGTAATTTCTCTGTCCTTTTTTACATCTCCAACTTTTTAATATACATTCTAAAAGGTTCGACTTTCCAGTGTACCCTAAAAAATAATGGAACAGAGTAATTTTAAACATTTTTTTGATTTAACGACATATAGAATAACATCATAAAAATAATTTTGAATGCTTTGAATTGATTACATTATATACTTCATTATATTTTCTCTTGACATCACGCTCATTCCAATTTTGGGACATTTACGAGTTTTAACATGGTCTCAGCTACGATCACATCATAGATTTCATCATTGTTATTAATGGATTCATTGACTATATCTGTTGCTATATGATCAATGGTAGTAATAATTTTCACACGCGCTTTATTTTTTCTTAATTCACCTTTATACCCCGTTGTTATATTGTCTGCCAATACTCTATTTATTCTTCATTCGATTTTAATGTCTATTACCAAATTTTTTTTACATAGTTTGGAGTTTTGGCAAATGGACAAGATATACATTATGAAATTAGTAAAGCAGTAGGCTGTTCATTTTCCCTTTGCTTTCATTTCAATACTAATACCAGAAAGTTTGCAATAGAATCTATCAACAGATAACGTGTTACCACAACCATGCCCAAGAGGTTGACTCTCATCTTCAACTACTAGTCTTTTTTTGCATTCTCTTTGAGCACTATCATCTCTGGAAATGACACTCTTACATATCCAACATCATGAATGTCGAATATTTTTGGTACTCCAAAGAAATTTAATCAATCACTGTCATGAAAATTTACGCCTACATCCCCAATAAGATCCCCAACTAATCCTTGTTTCAGAGTTCAAATATTTGTCCTTGTCTGCATTCAAGGCAACGATAAATTTAACATGCACATACACTTTCTTGAAATATTTCATCTTCCCTTTTTTTAAATACGATGCAAGTGTTTATCCTTCCAACTTAAAAAAATATATATTGGAAATAAAAAAGGTAGTATCGATGACTAGCCAAAAGTACCACGGGGGCCACCACATAAACAAAATTGTTCACCAGTTCAAAAAATTCAAAATAAAAAAAATATAAGTTTAAAAAATTCTGAGTCAAAAAATTGTAAGTCGTAAAAATTAAGTCCAAAAAAGGATGCAAAATAATTGGGGGAGAGGACATTGGGGCCTTTGGAGGATGGGTCATGAAAAAACGATGGTTGTCGTATAATTGCTTAAAATATATATGACTTTGTTAACTTCAACTTTATGCATTCCCCAATACTAAACAATATTTTCAAAAGACAATACATTTTTTCATATAATTGTCATGACTTGAATATTACTACTACTACTACTACTAACAACTCGCCGCAGCACCAAGCCGGGTGAGACCAATACAGCTAAGCACGCTCCTTATCTGTCCCACTGTATTCAAAGGCTACCTTTTTACACCATCCCAGGAAGATATCATGTTCTTTAAATCTTTCTTTATGACGTATTTCCACCCCAGACGAGGTCCAACTGCTTTCCATTTAGCCCAAAACAGTTCAGAACAGTCTTTGGCAATCTTTCATCCTTCTTCCGCAAAACGTGCCCTAGCCATCTCAACCTTTTTCTATTATAGCCCTAGAGAGTGGCATTGATCAAAATTTTTCGTACAACCTATTGTTTGAAATACGGTCAGTCAGCCGGGTATCCAGAACTATCAATAAGCGATTTCTCTCGAAAAAATCTAGCAAATCTTCATCCGCTTTTGAAAGCGCCCATGCTTCCTCCACGTCTTTTTCTGCAATTCTATCTCGGTTTAGCAGGTTCTAAAACTGTTCTCCTCATCTTTCTTGAATTCTTTCCTTGTCACTAATTGTGGCCACATTCCTATCTTTAACTGGGCCAAGTCCCGATTGAAAACTCCTTTTCAATTTATTTACACGCTAGAACAATATTTTACTATTAGGCCGTCTAGCTGTATCTTCCAGATCCTCAGCAAATCTATCCATGGCCCCCAGCTCACACCTCCTTAGTTCATATTTTAATGCTCTCTCTACTTTCTTTACATTCCTTTTTTTCAATGATCTATCACTCAGAAGATTCTTGTATAAGACCTTTCTCCTTTCTATTAAACATAAAAGTTTTTTACTTATATTCTTAGCTGCAGTCCTAACTTTCTTCCCTACGACACCGTCAGCAACTACACAAATTATTTTTCTAAAACCATTAAAACCATCTGCCATATTATCAAATTTTAAAATATCAAGTTTAGCATTCAACTATTCCAGGAAATTTTCTTTCCAATTCTTATCCTGGAGTCTACCAACATCATAACTTCCAGGGAGGTGCTTACACTAAACTCTTGACATTACCAAATGGTGATCTTTACTTTTAAAACCAATAACAGCACTTCTATATACCCTAGTATCCTGTATTGATCCTGGCAGTCTTTGGTTTAATATAACATAATCAATGAGGTTTGCTGTCTTACAACCACGTAAATACCATGTTAACTTATGAGCCATTTTATGACCAAACAGCGTGTTGATTATAACTTGATTGTTATACCTACAAAATTGCAAAAGTCAATATCCATTACTGTTTGCTTTTCCTACACCAAATTTGTCATAGGCTAGGATACCAACCATCCCTATTTATACTGACCTGGGTGTTAAAATCGTGTCCTGACAGGAATGTGTAGATAATTCACACAAAACCGTTAGATAACTGTCTGGGTGGATGGTTATATAAGTAGTTAAATGTTCTCGATAACTATGGGCAACCTATAGTGTCCAAATAAAGGTATTCCATCTATGGTATAGGCTAGCTTTAGTTTCCCGAGAAGGTGCTCCATTCGCGGTTATTCCTGGCTTACTATTAAGGCCAAATAACTGTTCCTCCGGGTTCAAATACCTGCAAGCCCCAGAGCCAAGGATTGTAAGCTATGCAAGTTGCTTATTGTTACTTTGACACTTTCTTCACTATGAAATTTTGATCAACTGATCTACAGAACAAATTTAATTTACGGAGCGAGGGCTGTAAGTTATGTAGTTGCTCAATATTACTTTGATAATGTTTTTTCTTTGATAATTTAATTACGTTGATACTTGGTTACTTTAACATTGCTGGTTTGAAATCAGTTTTAAGGCTTTAATAATAATAATAATTTATTTATTACCCACTATAAAAAAGGAGCGGAGTACATAAAAAAAAAAAAAAAACAAACAAACAAACAAACAAAAAACTCGCACACTTAACAATTATTTAATAAGACGACGTAGATTATGGTGCGCAGTAAGACCTGCAGACAACGACTCGCAACTCGCAACTCGTAACGACTCCCGCAACTTTGATGAAACTCTGTTTTCTTTAAAAAAAGATTTTGAAATGGGGAATGTTGAAAAACTTGACGATTTGGGAATCAAAAAAGAAGAAAAACTAATTACAAAAAAATACAAAAAATAAATTTTCAAAAGAAAAGTAAAGATTGTATTAAACCTAAGATCAGCAGAAATACAAACCTATAATAATTCAAACTCAAAAAGACCAAAAGTTACTTTAAAAAATGAAAGATTTCCAACACGAATAAAAATTAAAAGAACAATCATAAAAACATGCCTACAAGTGGTACTGATATGAATGAACAAATAAATCTTAGAGCGTGTGAAACTTAAGTTAAACATGCAACTGCAGCTTAAAAGAAGCTTAAGCTGCTTGAGTTCAGCTTAGAATCTTGATTTCAAGATCTTTGGATTTTCGAAAGGAGTTTGGGAGAGGGAGGGGTGCTTGTTTCCCTTTGATAAATTTGACTCTTGTAAGAAAAACTAAAACGTTTATAGTGCAATCGAATAAGCCCGCTGCAAACCAAATATGATTACCCCTTCCGAAAAAACCTAACATGCTAACAATGGTTAACTCGCATGATTGCTAGTCCTTATTTGGAGGGCTCTGGGGTTGTCAACCCAGGAACCAAAATTAACTGAAATTGGAGGTATTTAAGATAAAAAGGCTGTTTTTATATGATGTTTGGAACATTTTGAAATAAATGGATATCGCAAGATTACCATCGTATTTTTGGACGTGAAAGGTGAGGGGCTAGTTTACCTCCAATTCCTTTTGACTCTTAAAAACGGATCGACAACTTTCAATTTCCAATCAAGTGAAAGTCCTTCAAGTTTATACAAACATCACTTCCATAAAAACCTTATATGTCGTTTATGTTTTTCTCAAAGATTGTTTGTTCAATTTTTATTCATTTTGGGTTTCATTTACAGTAAAAGATTGCTTTGTCGTCTTAAGTTTGAATTGCATGTTCAATTTAAGTATTACTCGTTCAAATGTATATTTTTCATTTATATTAGTACCAGTTGTATGTTTGTTTTTTATAATTGTTTATTTAGTTTCTGTTCGTTTAGGTCTAATTTATTTTTTAAGAGTAATTCCTGGTCGTTTTTAGTCTGAATGATTATATTTATTAATTTTTTCTGATTTTAAGTTTAATAGTGTATGTACTTTTCTTTGGAAAACTATATTTTTGGATATACTTTTTTAATAAATATAAGCGTAAAGGCAATAAAGGAAAACCTTTTGTATAATATAGAAGATTCCCTAATTAAAGAAGTTAATAAAAAATTGTGATTTTAGCATAATAGAATTGATATATAGGGGTTAATATTAAATATCTACAACAAGATATTATGTTTAATAAATTGGTTTTCTTTTGAAGGAGGAAGACACAACAGGAACGAATGATAAGTATAGCAATAGTCACTCCAGTCAGGGCGTAATTACTTCTGGAATGTGAAGGTAAGACCCTTGAGGAATTTTCTCTGCAATGCAGCCAGGATATAATTTACTATTTAACACTTTGTGAGTGAAGAAAACTGTGGTTTGCTTGCTTTTTTCGCATAAATTGTGGATATATATCAATAACAGTTTCGAAAGATTTCATGATGCAGAAGCGAATCATTGTAAGCTCTTGAGAATTATATTTCTTACGTATTTAATTTCTATCATTTAAGAAGAATACCAAAGTTCTTCATAGAACAAAATTCATATTTTAAAAAAACTCCTTTGTCCTCCAGTATATCCATCTAAGATATCCCTTGAACTAAACCTGGTTACGGGATTTTTTAAATATTTACATCTGATTTGAAGAGTATGAATTACTTTAGCTAGAGTGGTATTGCAGCCGGGTTCATTATTCTTAAAGAATGTTTGGTAAAACTCGTGTGCTATTGTGACTTAAGCATAGGAACGTAAATGTATTTTTGATGAATGCCGTATGGGAGATATTAATGATATTAGAGCTAATATGAAAAGCGCAGTAGTTACATATTAGATAGCACTGAAAAATGCTTAATTCAAAGAGGATTGAATTAATAATTGAATATATGGATTAACAATATACAAAAATGAAGATTTGGGGAAGGGGATCTATGTTGGTTCTGGAAACGGACCGAATTATTTTTTATTCATTATTAGTTATATTATTTTAATATGTTGAACACGGCGGCGCGGCCATGGTTTTCAGGGAGTTGGACTTTCTTCAAGGATTCAACTGCAATTCAAGATGCGGGAATCCCTAGGACTTTCGATGTAAAATTTTCATGAGATACGAATGGTCAAAGAAGAATTGGCAAATACGATTTGACAAATATGAAGGGGTGAAGAGGCGAGGGGGATGGGGGGGGGGTGCACAATACGTAATGAAACTAAGATATATCTTTAACAGTTTTATTTGATGAAAACTTAAAAAAAATTCAAAGCGACCATACTATTTTCCAAAGTGTCTTCAAATTGTCTCGTTAATTTTACAGTGTCTTCTCTTTTTTTTACAGTGTCATCAGTAGTAAAACATAGTTTTGCTACTGATGAAGGTCACTGCATATGTGACCAAAATATCTGGTATTTTTGTGAATTTCTATCACTGTTATTATCCTCATTTTCTATTAAAAGGACTTTATCCCTATTTGAACTTTTATTTAAAAGTTATTGCTCTTAGAATTCAAACGAAAAAATAGATAATGGATACACTTGTTGGAACAGAATCCGTTTTTTTTTATTCCTATAGTTTCTCCCCCAAATCCCTTAGCCAATTAATTCAAGTACAGAAAAGTAAAATTTTGATAGTTTCCCCTTCCTTAAACAGCACTTTCCAGTTGATGGAATGTATAATTTATTAACTTGTTAAGGCATGTATACATATGATTACTAGAACTCCAGCTCGAGGCTAAGCGAGAAGAAAATTCTGCCCATTGAAGTATTTGTAATTCACTTACTGACAGTCAATGAACCGCCACCGACTAGGAATTTGCCAAGAGGGTTTGGGCCAAAGGGGGGGGGGGTTTAAAAATGGATGGTATTATTGCAAAATGTACTTGACAAGTGATGTATTGACTCTTTTTGGACATTGTGTGCAGGAACACGGGTAAAATTGATTTGGAATTTGGGTCGGATATAGGTTATTATTTTTCAACTCCTCACCTGGTCATAGATTCAATTCCAAAATCAGTAGAGAAGAAATAGATCCGATCACCGAGGTGGATTAGCACGTATTTTTAGAAAGATCTATGAGGGGAGGGTATGTTTTTCACGGGGACACGTCATGAAAACCGATCCAACTGGGCAGAACTCTGTCGATGGTGTAAAGTCTAATGCTCTTTTTCTAAATATGAACTCTCTATGCCCCTCTGCAATTTTTCAGTAATGTTTATTGTGTGGCAATTACAAATGGCTTGAAAAAGATTGTAACACAGATTTTCCTGTCATTCACACTGTCGAGGAGAACGGCCCACAAGGATGGTTTTTTGAAATTGACGGACAAATACCAATAAATCCTGATCACTTCGTAAAAGATTTTGTTCTCCCCTGCATAAATAGACCTGTGACTAATGACTCTTTGATTCCATATAATTTATCTTTGGCTGAGGTTAAGGGTATGCATTGGACCCCCTCAAAGAAAAAAACTAATTGCCGACCTGGACCAGAAAGAAAATCTAGTTTTAAATCATATGCTATTGAGATGGATAGTAGCCAATGGTTTCAGGGTCACAGAGATACACATAGCCCCTTCAATTCGATCAAAAACTCTACTTGAAAATGTTTATCGACACGTTTGTCATTAAACGTTCACAGGCTAAAACCAAAGTTGAAAAAGAAATTTATAAGCTTATTTTAAGTTCAGCCTTCTGGAAAAAGTGTGAGGGCATAGGAAACAGGACTCGTTGTGACGTTTTAACCAACCCAAGAGAATGTGCTCGAATCGTTGCCGATCCCAATTTCACATCATTCACTGTCATAGAATCCAATATGGTTTTCTACATAGAAAGAAAATAAATGTTGTTGTAAACCAAAATGAAAATAAATGAAAAAAAATAAACCAGCAAAATATTACAGGTGGCAGTTCGATACTAGAAATTACCAAGAAACTCATGTTGTCATTCTTTTACAATGTATGTAATGTACGATGGAAAAGGGAGGGGGAAGTTCAAGTGTATTATGGAGACACTGATTCACTCCTATTAAAGTTAAAACTGAGAATTCATTGGAGGATTTGGAAAACGGAGAGTAAATTAGCTCCCGGATGGGTTTTACAAATTAGGATGAGTCTCTCTATCCTGAGTTGGTGAAACGCAAGGCCCCAAATCAATTGATGATGTTAAAGTTGGAGACGGGGAACAATTTCACATCCAATGGGATGTTTTCAGGTCAGAAGGTATACTGTGTGGAAACACAAAATAATAATATCAAACAAGTGTCTAAGAGTGTGCCTAAACACTTCGTAAAAATAATTTCAACGTGAGTGTCTATAGAAACTGTGTGGAAAGTAGTTTATTACAAAGAGAGAAATTCATAGCGATCTGTCCTCTACAATTTCAGAACTACACAGTTAGAGTAGAAAAATGTAATGTCAGCCATATCGGACATACTCTATGTACTGGAGGATTTTGTGAAAGTACTCCCCAATGGAGTCTACCGTATTTCAGATCGAGTTGAATGTATAGACTGTAGAAAACAACTCGGTCTGGATAAATTAATATAAAGTCAATATTACTACTGTTACTACTACTACTACTATTACTAGTAATACTAGGTGAGTGCGAGGAAGATTTCCCTAACAAATACCATTAATATTTATGTGTTTTAACGTCTAAGTTTATTCAAGACAGAGTTTTTTTTTCGCCTTTCGGCCCACCGCCCCGGTCCGCTGCAGCCGACCCCTTTCCAGTCCGGCCTTTGACCGCCTCAGCAGCTGCCCCCCCCCCCGGGGGTGGGGGATCTCATTTTTAAACGCATTGTAAATAGTGCTGATTTTTATTCTCTCTTACATTACAATCAACTGTGTTATATTATGTATGTGTATGTATATTAAACAATACTTGTTTTTGTTGCTGTTGTAGTGCTAATAAAAGAAAAATGATTTTAAATTGTTGTTGTTTCTGTCTTTCTTGTGGTCTTTGTTGAACATCGCACTAGGACTGCTGACTAGGTGAAATAATTATTATTTATTCATTAGACAAGTACAGTTTACACTTAGTTGTGATAAAACTGTTGAACGTCAAATATGTATCAATTTAAAAAACCATTTAGATCGTTTCTCTGTTGTCTATCAATGTCCGGAAAAATAACACTTTTGGCTAAAATGAAACACTTTTGGCAAAAGGCTGGAAAAAACGAAAAAAATCTACAATTGTTATAGTATTTGGCAAGAGTCAAATGACCAGATAAAAGCTATTGCTGCTGCTATATCTATGCTGATACAATTCATACAGGGACTTGATATTTTGGAAAGTATTGAACCTAACTCTTGGCTGATTATTGATGATTAAGCTGAAGCCGTTGAACAATGGTCTCAGAAAATGCTACAATTGTTTACTGTTCATTCACATCATTAACACATTTCCATAGCCCTAGTTCTACGCAATTTGTTTCATCAGAGCAAGTGTATGAGTACACTTGCTTTGAACTGTACCAACTATATTATCTACAGAGAAGTTCGTGATTCAAGTTCTTTAATTACTCTCAATAAATAAATATATCCCGGTACACCAAAAGTTCCTATTTCAGCGTACACTCAGGCAACAAATAAACCCTATGGTTACATTCTGTATGATCTGAATCAGAATACACCGAGGATTTGCGGATAGTCACCGATACTTTTTACAATGAAATTACAGTATATCTTCTGGTGAACAGTAGAAAAGGTTATTATTTGCCATCATGACACTGAAGAAACTACATGAAAATGGACACTTATTTTCCGTTCTAAGAACTTCAATACCGTCATTTAGGAAAGCCATGCTTAATCATTGCATTGACAAAGAATTTATTAATCTAATATCTGAACTTCGTTTAAATTTAACCGAGGGCAACGTACAATTACCATAAGGTGTTAGACAACAGACCAAGATACATCCTTCCACTGTATGTGCATTGGCTTGCAAAAATGAAGGAAAAGGTTTAAAAGAAAATGTCTTCTTCAGGTGGGTGGTAGCTTTTTTTAAACTTTTACTGCCAATAATTGCAGGAGTTGTAAACAGTTTTGTGAAAGCTTAGTGGCTAAGCTATAGACGTTAACCCCAATATAACTCGTTCTTTCACCAGTCGACCACTTTGAGAACAATCTAAGCAAATTCATTAATGATGAGAATATTTCCGAAGATAAAAAGCTAGTTTTACTTCAAGATGAACTTCGAAGCGTGGACAAACATAAACCCTATCGTGAGAGACCCGTCAATGTAAGTATCATTGTTCCAAAAAAGAAAACATCTCTTCAAGATTCCGCTGCTGCTAGAATATCAGCAACAACAATAACAACACAGTCAAATGAGAAGGAATTGAGTTCAAAGGTGACAACTGTTGGAAACATACTGCCAAACTCATATCGTGAAGAGAGTAAAAGAGTATTAATATATCTATAGTTGGAGAGTGATGGTCGTCAAGTTCAAGTCCATAGCACAGGGAAACAGATTATAATAAAAAAAAGTTACAATCTACGTGATCTCATTTGTGATATGGTTACAAATCTTAAAGGATTCTAATCATTTGACAATAATCTATACAATTTTTAAATACATTAAACTTCCCGAAGAGTCTTATTAGCATTAAGAAAATTTCAAAGAAATTAAAGGAATATAGTGTCAGTCCTCTAACAACAACAAAACTATTTAAAAAAGAAGAAGAAGATTTAAAATTAATCCAGAAAAATACTAGCAGCAGTAGCAGCATTGACTTGATAACACTGGTGGTTAGACAAAAGTGAAGACGTATTGATATTTACTCATCGCCACCGCAACCACCACGACCCTCTAGTATGCAAAAGGGTAGCGGTCATTACACTAAGCGTTTGCGTTCAAAATGGTTGAAGTTTTGAAACATTTTTATGAAAATATTGTTAAATTGTGAAGTGTAAGTTCCCACACAACACTTTATAAAGTCGTCAGTGGCGGTGTCAACACTTTAAAAAGTGTGAAAGAGTATCTACAAATTGAACCGAGTTTCACTCTACATCGAAATCATAGGGTTCGTGGCAATCATTATCGACAAACTAAAGCCTTTTTCCCACTGCATATAACGCGAGTAGCTCTTTTAACTCTAAATGAGATTGAAAGGCATCACAATGCAAACTACAAATATATTTTATTTGCAATCAATGTCTTAGGTCGATATGCATATGCTATTCCATTGCAGTCAAAGAGAGGTGTTTAAGTAGCTCAGACTATAGAAAGTATTCTTGAACAAGATAGCTATAGAAAAATTCAAAGTGATCGTGGTAGTGAATTTGTTAGTCCGCAGTTGGAAAAGGTATTATTGAAACATATTACAATACTATATCATAGTCATAACCTTTTATCCACAACAACCGTTCTCCGATATTATCCACTTTCAAATTTATTACAATGAAACCTGCTTTATGGACATCTCTTCGAAATTTATAAATTTACATGTGATAGTCAAGAAATCCGTGAATACAATGTCAATTCTTGCCGATGGAATATCCTATGAAAATTATATATTGCAAAATTTGTTTCGACAAATCAGTGTCTACATAAATGGAACATTTGTGAACACTAGCAACAATCTTTCAAATTATACGATCTATATACAGTTCATATTGATGACACCAAAGTCATACAAGGAATTGAGAGGTTCCTCTAATGAATATTAATATATAAAAATATTGATGGTACAGATGCACTTAAAAATGCTACAGCTTATGAGCTACATCTAGTTGGGAAAATAAATCTTGAGATAATTAATATACCACGATGGCCACCACCAAATGTTAAAGTCGATATAAAATTTACGCATGCTACATCCAATTTCATTTTACGAAAGGAACTTCCTACCAATCCTGATGTAACTCTCTCTCTCTCACCTCGGCAATACTTCATGTATGAAAGCGTCAGGTTGTGAGTTCTGTTGCTTTGGCAGTGGAAAAACTGAGAAATATTGGAAATAATATCAAACTACTTGCTCCTCCTACAGCCACCAATCAACGTCATAGTGCCATGGGCTCACGCACCATCACCGAGTCATCATTTATCAATGGCTAAATTCCTTCAAAATTAGCATTTGTATTTGTAAAAAGTGTTAGTTCAATAGGATAGTGGACAGGTTGGCGACATAAATTTGAGATTTTTGGGCTTTCATCTCTTGTATGTAAAGTAAATGGAATCCAATTCTACAATTTATCTTTTGATAAATTCTGTAGGACACGGTTTGAGTTGAAAATGCGTTCCCTAGATCAAGACTCACAACGATTTGAAATTAGAATAACCGACGAAATTTTTGCTAAAACACAAGGTATCATTGTATTTGACTTGTCTGCCACTCAAGACATGTAGTACGAACAGGGAACGTGAGTTTTGAGTGCAAATTTGCAGAGCCATTACATAAGAGTATAGCACTAATATTGTTAAATAAATTTGAAACCTATTGGGGAATCACTCCTGAAGGCAGTGTTCTACTAGAACTTGCACCATGAACGCAAATCAAATAATCAGTGTATTTAATATGGATCCATAGATGTCGAAATTTGAATCCTATTGTATACCATCGGATCTCCTCGAAAAAATTCAAAATGTAAACCATACTATTATCATTGTTAATAGCAGTCCGTCGAGCATAAAGACAGGTCATTGGCTGTTCATCTTTCAAACATCGAAAAATATTGAATCTTTTGATCCTCTTGGCTGATCATATACCTTCGTCACTCCACACTTCAACAACTATATTGAAAGCAGTTTGAAAACTACTATTAAAAACCAGAGGAGAGTGTAGGATCTAAAGACTAAAAGCTGTGGTTTCATGCGCTACTATATTTCGTTTTCAGATGTCTTGGTTATACTTACAAGCAGTTTCTCAACATTTACTGAGAAAATCCTCGCCTCAACGACTTTATGGTGGAAAATATAGTCTCAGAGCTGTATAATATCGATTTTAGTGTCCTACGAATAATTTTTTTTAAATGTATGTAAATTCGTTTAATAATAAAAAATAATGTATATACACAACAATGTCTTTATTCTCCACTTTACATTTCTTTTTCTTGTGTGCATAGGCAAGTGTCGAGAACAACCAATGATGATAGATAATTTAAATTCACTGTATATTGATATTGATTGACTGCAAAGTCGGGGTCACATTTTATACAGCACAATGTAACTTCACTGCATCTCTTTGTATAGTCAATGATATATATTAACTGCCTGATAGTACGCTGAAAATAGAAATTTTGGAGCACCGGGTTGTTTATTGAGAGTTATTAGACAACTAGAATCAAGAACAAATCTGTAGATAATATAGTTGGTACAGTTCAAAGCAAGTTTTTTCATACATTTGCTCTGATGAAAGAGATTGTGTAGAAATAGAGTAACGGAAATCTGTTCATGATGTGAGTGAACAGTAAACAGTCGTAGCATTTCTTGGGACCATTGATCAATGGATTCAGCTAAATAATCAATAATCAGCCAAGATTTTGGTTCAATAGTGTCGAAAATATCAAATCCTTGTATGAATTGTACCTGCACCAATGTAGCAGTAGCTTTTATTTTATAGTAGGACTCCTGCCAAAAACTATAGCAATAGTAGATTTTTTTGGCTTTTTAATAAGCACTTTATCACAATCTTTATTTATTTTAGTTAAGAATTTCGTTTTGCGCGACATTGATGGACCACACAGAAAGGATCTGAATGGTGTTTAAAATTGATACATATTGCTGCTCTCTTCAACAGCTCACCCACAATTAACTGTAAACTATAGATGTCTAATGAATAAATAATTTCCCTAGTACTTCTACTACTACTACTATTACTCCGTACTACTACTACTACTACTCCGTTCAAATAACAAGAACAAAACCAATAAATAATCATATTTTGTTTTATTTTTAACATAAAAGAACTTTACAAATAAAACAATTAGAAAAAAGCACTTTATACTGAATAAATCAAGATTTTACTTAATCACTTAATCAAGATTTTTTTTTACTTACTTATTTACAACAAAAATAACAAGATTTATTTGAAATATGCACTGAGAAAAAAACACTTTTTTATTAAACAGTAAATACATTTAAAATAATATCACAGTTTTTTCGTTTTTATTGTTTTATTTACAAAAAAAAATTACAAGACATTTAATGAACAACAACAACAAATTTTTTAATTTGAAATGAGGTCCTTCCACGCCCACCCACCCACCACATCATTTAGAACATTTAGATAGGATACCAACTTTTCAAGTCAAGATAAATACTTTAAGCTTCATGCTCTCAAGTATTGACAAAAGTTTCCCATTGTTCAACTGTATCTAAACACTCTACAAGTAACACTTCATCTTTCTTGCTTAAGGGGCATGAACCCAAACATCAATTTCCTACAAGGAAAATAAGGTGTGATTCCTATATGAATTTAATTTACTTATATTAAATATATTCACTTAAAAATGGGTCCCCCAACCTCCAGGTGCGGCCACTGCGGCAACCAAAAGCCGAACCGGAACGTGTGGAGGCCTGCTGCGACAGGCTGCGGCCGGGCTGGGGTCATTAAATTATGAAGAAATACATCTACTTGGCACAAGCACACACAGAGATAATTTATAAATTTTGAAAAAAATGTTTCCCCTCCACCACCACCCACCTTGATTTATGAAGGAATTTAAGTTAATTTATCCAGACCGAGTTGTTTTTTGTACTCTTTACGTTCAACTCGATCTGAAATCAGATAGTGTCCATGTGGAAGTACCTCCGCACCATCCTTAAATACACATGCTTTGTCTGATATGGCCAACATGGCATTCTTCTCAACTCTAACTGTGTAGTTTTTGTATTGTAAAGAGCGAATCACCATGATTTTCGGTCTTGGGACTAAACTACGTTTTACACAGTTTCTATAAATAGTCATATTGAAATTTTTTTACAAAGTGTTTAGGCACCCCTTTGCAAACTTGTTTGATATCCTTATTGTGCGTTTCCACACAGTATAACTTCGGACTAGGAAACACACCAATCGATATGAGGTCACTTCCCGTTTCAGATTTTATTATTAACAATTGAATTGGGTCCTGGCGTTTCACTAGCTCTGGATAGAGGGATTTATCCCAGTTGGTGTAATCCATCCAAGGGCTAATTTACTCTCCATTTCTTTAGATCATTCAGCAAGTTATTAGTTTTAACTTTTAGCAGGAGTGAATCAGTGTCTCCAGAGTACACTTGAACTTGAGATTTTTTAGATTCCCGTTATTCCACTCCCACCTCCACCCTTTTATTTAAAATGACTTTCCTTTTTTTGCCTTGTGGAAGGACCATATTAGAGTCTATGATTGTAAAAGATGTGAAGTTCGGGTTGGTAATGATTCGAGCGCATTTTGTTGGATTGGTTACAGTGTCACATTGAATTCTGTTTCGTACGCTTTCGCACTTCTTACTGAAGCCTGAGTTTAAAATGAGTTTATAGATCTTCTTTCGACCTTCGTTTTCGTTTGTGAGCGTATACTGACAAAGGTGTCCATAAACATTTTGATTTGTGGCTTTTGATTAAGTCGGAGGGCTCTATGTATCTTTGTGACTTTGAAACCAACGGATACCATCCTCCGTAATAGCACATGATGAACAACGATATTCTGTTTCTGGTTAAAGTCAGCAATAAGTTTTTGCTTTGAAGGTACTCAGTACATACTCCCATGATCTACAAAAGATAAATTGTATGGACTCAGTGAGTCCTTACCCACCGGTCTGTTTATGCACGGGAAAACAAAATCTTTTACCGAGTCATGGATTTCCATTGGTATTTCACGTCCAGTTTAAATAAAACGCCCTTGCGTTCCATTCTCCTCAATGGTAGCAATGTTGGGGAAATTTGAAGCACAAGGATCGTTAAGCCATTTGTAATTTCCACACGGCAAAAAGTGGTGAGACATCGCCAACGGATAAAGGGAATTCATATCCAAAAAAACTGCATCTGACTTTTGATCGGTGTACTGTCTGGTCGGATCAGTTTTCAAGATACGGTCCATGTGAAAAACATACCCTCCTCTCATTGATCTCTCTACCAATAAATGCTGATCCACGTTTGTGATCAGACCTATTTATTCTTTGCTTATTTTAATAATCAAATCCATCCCCAGATGAGGAGTGGAAAAATAATACCCTAAATCCAACCCAAATTCCCCATAGATTGTATCCGTGTTCTTGCACACAATGTCCAAAAGAGTCAATACATCACTAGCCAAGTACATTTTACAGTAATCTCACCCATTTTTACATCCAGCCTTTGCCCAAACCCTCTTGACAAATTTATAGTCGCCAGTGGTGCATTACTATCCGTAAGGGAATTATAAAATGCTTCGGTGGGCAGTAATGACACCTCATATAGCCTCGAGGTAGAGTTGTAGTAATCATATGCGTATATACCCTCGCACTTTCATAAATCATACATTTCATTATCAGGGAAGCGCTGTTTAAGGAGGGGGAAACTATCAATATTGTCACTTTTCTGTACTTCAGTCATTTGACTTAGAGACTTTGGGAATAAACTAAAAGAGTCTAAAAAAGGGATTTTATTCAGGATTTTATTCAGTATTACCCTTGTCTAATGTTTTCCACTGAAATTCTAGGAGCAACAGCTTCTCATATGATTTGGGTATGATATTATATGAAAAAGAACCATCTACCCATGCTTCATCTACAACTCAACCCTTGGCCATGCGTACCAACGCCGGTAAAACAAACTTTAAATCATAATTGGAATTGTGTATAAAAACCGGTACGAAATTTTGCTGACTAACGTTTATATTGCATGACTGATGTGCCATCCCTCTAAAGTTACTCCCTCCTGATGAAATTTCCTGAATAAATGATCATGATTGACCAATTTCCTCTTTCCCCCTTTCCCGTACCTTCATCCAATTCTCCCTTACAAATCCAACATATTTTACGATTTTTAATGGCCAATCTTTCATCTGTTTATAGAATCATAGGATAGTGTGTATAGCGCAAGCGTGAAAATGCGCCATTTTCTGTTTTAATGAGACTGGTCAATGCCGTGCGCATCGAATCTTCCCCACCCAGCGACTCAACTACTTCTAACGCTTGCATGGTATTACTGTAGTCTGTTTAAGCGTGAGCCAAAGAGACCCCAATCGCTTCATGTATCTTAGCACGATTTGGATTTGACGAATCGTACACGTCTCTGAGTTTGGCTTCGCGGTCCAAAGCGCTCTTGTTGCTCTGCAGGAGTGAATTTTGGAAATTCTTAAAACGCAAGATCGCTCTATCACCACAAACGGTTTCCACAGTTTGGTATCCATGACGTTTACAGTGCTTCATGTGATGCTTTAGCTGTAAATAAGTCCAAAATCTCGACAGGCATATTGGACAATAGTAGCATACACCATCCCGTCTCTTACCCTCAAATAAAGCCCTATTAATGTTTGTAATTGGATTAAAATGTCCAATTGAATCACGCTCTGAAGGAGGCATGTATAGAAGACATACCCCATGCTTCACTGATTCAGTGGATGGAGCTCTCACTGGATATATTACACCTTTTTTATTAGTGTGGTCACCCGCCTCAAATTCTGTTTCATACTGTAACACTGTAACACCAACCCTGAAATGTTCATTAGCCTGCTCAAAAATATCTATCCCTTTTAGTGTTACGGGATTTTAACCATTTAAACAATTGAAATCTACTTTAGGAAACTTTGACCCAACCCCATTACCTGCCAATTTGTCCAACTTTTTCTTAGTAGCACTATTTCTTAGAGGTCGGAATGCCGCTATCAAAAATGTATACTTGAAACACTGTAGCCTAGTATCAAAACAAATTCGTTGTATTCCTTGACAATCCTCTAAATCTGAATGATATGTTAATTCAATAGCCCTCTCCCCATGCCCACTTCTTAAAATAAAATCTTTTTTAAATCCACAAATATTACCGTTTAAATTTTCAATAAACGAAACAACCGACCCACTACCCTGTACATTATAATTATCTAGTTTGGTTAGGATACTATTAACCCAATCTAAAAATACCTCCTCATAATTTTCCAAATGCGGGCGAATTGGTAGCATCTCTGTATGTAAATATATAGAATATATTTTGCTCACAATTTCATTTAGATAAAATATTTTTAGTGCTATTGACGCTTTTATACCGTTCATCTCTCCCTGCACCCGCATCTGTTGTTCAAAAAAGGCTTAAATCTTGTTAACGTAGGAGTGTGTAATAGCCAGGGGGTCTATTACTATACCCCCTGACTTTAAAGAATTAAAGGGGTCACCAAAAGCGGCCGTGTAAACAATACTTCAGTCATATAAAATAACTGCAGACAACTTAATCATTTTTATATTTCAGTCATATACTTCAGTCATATAAATAACTGCAGACAACTTAATCATTTTTATATTTCGCCTTTTTACAATATTAATTTCACAGCAAACAGTTTAGCAGAAAAAGGTCCGTGTACTTATTTAGTAGTCGACAAACACGCAAGGAGTGAAGTTTGGTTAATGCTAGTGAAATATAACAAAGTCTGATAAAAATATAATAGTTTAGAAACAAATTTGGGCTACATATTTGCACATTAGTGAGGTAAAGTATGGCATATATTACATACGAAGCCTAGTATAAAACAGTCTAATCTAGGTAGCTTTTTTTTGGCCCTTCAACCCCAAAAAGCTGAAGTTTAAATACTCGTCACGGAGTCAGAAATACTTCACTAGGCAGCGGAAACATATTTTTCATATACCATCTTTGTGATATCAATGCGCTTCTACTCGCATGTTTACCGGCTACTAAATAATTACAAAAAGTCCTATAATGTTTCAAAGTTGAAACTGTATCTGATTAAGATAGAATTTGAGGTTTTTGCTCCATCCGCTCTTTTTCCTACAATTGGACCATGAGTTAATTCACATACAACTATCGTTCGTGATCTAAATCCCTCCTTGCGAAATTGTAGGTGTATTATAAAAATTTGAAGAAAAAAAGACTATTACGGATTTCATTTATGTAAAATAGAAATAGAGGGTTTTTTGCCCCCTCCACTCCTCCTGTTTTTCCCACGATTAGTCCATAGCCTAATATACGTAACTAGCTGATAAGGTCACTTACGTCAAGAATTGGCGTCATTTGAGAGACACCTGTAGCTAACTCTTCAGAAGTGTCCTGTTTGTCACGTGGGGGCGCGTACGTAATCACGGATTCCCTGGTCATATTCATTGAGGTATTCAAGTCTAGATTCTCCGTGTTAGTTCCAGATCTGTCATCTACCTTTGGTCGTTTCCGGTCTGGACATTCAGCATCATTTTCCTTGAATGAAAAAATTAAATTTCAGTTTCTTCACCAGGTAAGTCCCAAAGAGAGGGTTAAATGATCTCTTTTCACCACACAGGATAAAAAAAATGCATGTTTTTCCTATTGAGGGTAAGAGAGACACAAATAAAAACTTATGGGGGTAAATTATTTCGATCAAAATTCCATCTGCTTAAACTCCTAAATCCCGAAAACGAAAGAATTATGGCATCCTAAGAATGAGCGTAACCTATAGGATAATAATACGAACATGATGTAATAAAAAGTATAACAGAATTTATGAAATGATCTCTTTCACCACACAAGATAAAAGAAAAAACGTATGCTTTTTTAACTGGGAGAGACACAATTAAAACTTCTATTTCGCTGAAAATTCTATCTGTTTCAACTCTTAATCATAAAAAAACAAGGCTCCCTAAGAAGGAGCAGCTTAACCTATCAATATTGTAGATACGATGCACATTAAAAACTATAACACAATTTGCATATTAGTTTCAACAGATTTTATTCCAAATATTAATAGGGGCATCAAACCCTCCGCAATGCCAAAGTCAACACCTACATTAAAGATGTTTTGTACTTTTTAAAACAAACACTGTTTGTTTTCTAAAACAATTTTATATCTCAAATAGGATCACGACAGATATCCCAATTATAATCTTTAAGTAAAATGGCTTGTAGACACCAGAATATATTTAAAAGGAAGTTACACACAGAACAATTATGCTGCTACTCAGGTATCTGTTAGAGAGCTAAATCCCTGATAATTATACTTGGGCATACGAAATACTCTCATTTTTTATTATAATGTAAGAAAAAATTTACTTACCAAAATTCTTTTGAAATTCTCATTTCCTTTAGGAATTAATCAGCAAGGCAAATCATATGTTCAACTCGTTGAAGTGGCTTTTCCAAACTAATGAGAATCTCTTTCTTCACCCATATTCAATACAAAAAAGTTGATTATATTAGCTTTTGGCCAAAACTGGTATTTTTCTAGGAAGGACATTACACTTTGTACATATTATGGCAGGAATTCTAAGCAACTTGGACGCATGACCCCCAGAAAACCTATCTGACAAGTCTTGTGTCCCTGAAAGTACTATATACCTGTCTGGTAGGTCTTGTGTCCCTGAAAGTACCCTACTATATGCCAGTCTGGCAAGTCTTGTATAGTTGAAACTGCACACATATTATTGTATATCTTGCTGTACTAGATGAATTACTACTGATGGCTTGTTGCCCTCCATCACTTTTGACTCTTAAAAGAGATCTAGAACATTAAATTTCCAATTAAACGAGGCTCCTCTAAAGTTTATACGACCACTCATTTGATAAAAACCTGATATGCTCCCAGGGCATATTTTATAACCCTTGCTCCAGGGCTCCGGTGGGTTGTGTCAGCCCCGGAGGCTTTTTCGTATGTTTTTGGAATGCTTCTAACTAAATGGCTGTCTCACAATTTTGGTCAGGTATATTTGGCAAAAAGAGGGCGTCGAGGGGAGGGGTGTTACCCCCTATCATTTTCGACTTTTAAAAGGAAACTAAAACTTTCAATTTGCAATTAAATCAGCCTCCTGTGAAGTCTATACGACTACCCCTTCCAAAACCTTTTATTCCTTCAGGGCATAGCTTACAACCCTTGTCCCAGGTTCTGAGGGGTTGTTCCAACCCTAAAGACCTTTTTATATTAATTAATTAAAAAAAACTTTTTCCACAAAACAAGATTTTCAAGGAAAAGTAAAGAACTCCATTAAACAAAAAATGAGCAACAATAAAATCAAATAATCTACCAAGCGTGAAACTACCGCAAATCAGCATCAATAAATAAACGAAACCCAAAACGATTACAATAAATAACCGAGTCAAACTCAAAAAGAGCAGAAATTAACTTATGTTGGGCGCAAAACCAATATGCCTTCCCAAGGCCAGAACCAAATTTGCACATTACTGAAACAATATAAGTGTTTTTCCTTTTATAACTTTAATAAATCAAATAATGTTAACATTTTGATTACTAAATATCAGTATATGTATATTTTAACTGACAATGCACATTCATTTGTATTTTTTCAGTAAAGTAAAAATTTTGTTAAAAATTTGGATTGGATGTGTTTGGGGGATTGATGGGCGTGAAGGGGGCTTTAAAAACCTTATATGCTCCCAGGGCATAACTTAAAGCCCTTACCCTGAGGGTTGTGGGGGAATATCCTCCTCAAAAACATATTTTCTATCTGAAAATCAACTACGCTGAACAAAATGGCTATCTAAAAATTTTGATTAGATGTGTTTGGGGGAATGATGGGCACGTGGGAGGGGGGCTGATTGTCTTCCAATCCCTTTCGACTATTAAAAAGGGAAATAGCCCTTTGATTTTCCAATCGAATGAGCACCTTTTGAAGTTTCTACGACAACGCCTTCTTATAAAAAAAACCTTATATGCCCCCAGGGCATAACTTAAAACCCTTGTCCTGAGGGTTGTGGGGGAGTCTCCTCCTCAAAAACATATTTCCTACCTGAAAATCAACTAGACTACGCTGAACAAAATGGCTATCTCAAAATTTTGATTGGATGTGTTTGGGGGAATCATGGGCGTTGGGGGGGCCGTTACCCTCCAATTACTGTTGACTATTAAAAAGGGCACTAGCCCTTTGAAATATCCAATCGAATGAGCCTGTTTTGAAGTTTTTACGAAACCGCCTTCTGTAAAATCCTTATATGCCCCCATAGCATAAAAACCCTTGCCCTGAGGGTTACGGGGGAGTGTTTGGGGGAATGATGGGCGTGGGGGGGGGGGCTAGTTGCCTTCCCATAACTTTCGACTAATAAAAAGGGCACTAGCCCTTTGAATTTCCAATCGACTGAGCGCCTTTTGAAGTTTCTACGACAACACCTTCTATAAAACCCTTATATGCCCCCAGGGCATAACTTAAAATCCTTGCCCTGAGGGTTGTGGGAGATTGTCCTCCTCAAAAAAAATTTTCTATCTGGAAATCAACTACGCTGAACAAAATGGCTATCACAAATTTTTTATTGGATGTGTTTGGAGGAATGATGGGCGTGGGGGGGAGGGCTAGTTGTCTTTCATTAAAAATTTTATAGGTCCCTAGGGCATAACTTACAACCCTTGCCCTGGGGGCTCTGGGGCAAGGGGTTGTCATCCTTAAAGACCTAATTTCCAAAACTTTCAACTATCTTGAAGAAAATGGGTATCTAAAAATTTTGATTGGATGTGTTTCGGGAAAGGTGGGCGTGAGAGGGGGGTTAGTTTCCCTCAAATCACTTTCGACTATCAAAAAGGGTACTAGTCCTTTGAATTTCAAATCGAATGAGCCCTTTTTCAATTTTCTACGACAAAGATTTTAATAAAAAACCTTATATGCCCCCAGGCCATAACTTATAATCCTTGCCCTGAGGGTCTTGGGAGAATGTCCTCTTCAAAAATATATTTTCTATCTGGAAATCAACTACGCTGAACAAAATAGCTATCTCAAAATTTTATTGGATGTGTTTGGGGGAATGATGGGCGTGGGAGGGGGGGGGGGGCTAGTTGCCTTCCAATCACTTTCGACTATTAAAAAGGGCACTAGACCTTTGAATTTCCAATCGAATGAGATTCTTTTGAGGTTTCTTCGACAACACCTTCTTTAAAAACCTTATATGCCCCCAGGGCATAACTTAAACTCTTGCCCTGAGGGCTCTGGGGGAGTGTCCTCCTCAAAAATATATTTTTTATCTGGAAATCAACTACGCTGAACTAAATGGCTATCACAAACTTTTGATTGGATGTATTTGGGGAAATGATTGGCTTGGGGGGGGGGGGCTAGTTGCCCTCCAATCTCTTTCGACTATTAAAAAGGGCACTAGCCCTTTGAATTTCCAATCCAAGGAGCCTTTTTTTAATTTCTAAGACAACGCCTTCTATGAAAACCTTATAGGCCCCAGGGCATAACTTAAAACCCTTGCCCTGAGGATTGTGGGGCAGTGTCCTCCTCAAAAACATATTTTCTAGCTTGAAATCAATTACGCTGAACAAAATGACTATCTCCAAATTTTTATTGGATATGTTTGGGGGAATAATGGGCGAAGGGGGGGGGGGCTAGTTGCCCTACAATAAATTTTGACTATTAAAAAGGGTACTAGCCCTTTGAATTTCCAAGCGAATGAGCCTGTTTTGAAGTTTCTACGACAACGCCTTCTATAAAACCTTATATGCCCCCAGGGCATAAATTAAAACCCTTGCCCTGAGGGTTGTGGGGGAGTGTCCTCCTCAAAAACATATTTTCTATCTGGAAATCAACTACGCTGAACAAAATGGCTATTTTAAAAATTTTGATTAAATGTGTTTGAGGAAATGATGGGCGTGGGGAAGGGGGGGGGCTAGTTGCCCCCTGAGCACTTTCGACTATTAAATGGGCACTAGCCCTTTGAATTTCCGATTAAAGGAGCCTTTTTTTTAAATTTCTACGATAACACCTTCTATGAAAACCTTATATGCCCCCACGGCATAACTTGAACCCTTGCCCTGAGGGTTGTGGGGGAGTGTCCTCCTCAAAAACATATTTTCTATCTGGAAATCTATTACGCTGAACAAAATGGTTATCTCAAAAATTTTGATTGGATTTGTTTGGGGGAATGATGGGCGTGGGTTTGAAGTTTCTACGACGACTCCTTCCATATGAAGTGTCCTGCTCTAAAGGAAACAATAAGTACATTTTGCCAACATCGTTTTTATATGCCCTCAGGGGTTAACTTGAAACCCTTGCCCCAAGGGTTGAGGGGGTGTTTCCACCTCAAAAGCATATTTTCTATGTAGAAATCAACTACGGTGAACAAAATGGCTATCTCAAAATTTTGATTGGATGTGCTTGGGGGAATGGTGGGCACGTGGGGGGGGGGGCTAGTTGCCCGTCAATCCCTTTCGACTATTAAAAAGGGCTCTAGCCACTCCAATTTCAAATCGAATGAGCCCTTTTCGAGGTTTCTACGACAACTCCTTCGATACGAAGTGCCCGGGTATGGAGAAAAAAAAACACATTGTGCCCACATCCTTCTTTACTTAGGCAGCGCTAGTAGAGATGCCCCTATTGATCGTGTCACGCACCCGTGCTGCCACCTACAACTTTTTTTTACATAGTTTATGGATGGTTATGTGTGTTGGTCAATTTATTTGATGTTTTTATGGTTTTTGTCAGTGAGAATTTGAAAAACAGGAATATTGTCACATTTATGGATGGTTTTATGGATTTTGTCAGTGAGAATGAAAAAACAGGAACTTTGTCACATTTTTGTCTGTTTTCATGGATGGTTATGTGTGTTGGTCAATTTATTTGATGTTTTTATGGATTTTGTCAGTGAGAATGGAAAAACAGGAACTTTGTCACGTTCATGGATTATTGAGTCTAATGGGGGGTCAAGGTCAATCGATCTGTTGTTGTTCAAGCCAAATGTTATGAGTTTCCAAGGTAACAGCTAGATCACGTGTCTCCTTCTCAGCCAATCAGAGGGCTTGCTTACATCTCCTTCTAAGTCAATCAGGGGGGGGCGGAAATATTAGAAAAAGAGGATTGCAGGTTGGGTTAGTTTAGATTTTTAGTTTATTATTTTATTACCTATTTAGTTTAGATTTTTAGTTTATTTTAAGTTTATTTATTACCTTTATTTTTAGTTTAGTTTAGCTAGCTATGAGTTTAGAGTTTTAGCTTAGAGTCATAGCTTAGAGTTTTTGTTAGAGTTGTAGTTTAGTTTAGTTTTAGTTTAGTTTAGATTTTAGTTAGTTTAGTAGTTTTGATTTTTAGTTTAGTTTTAGTTTAATGTTTAGTTTTATTTTAATGTTCTAGTTTAGATTTTCAGTTTAATTTATTTTAGTTTTAGATTAGTGTTTAGTTTTAGTTTAGAATTTTAGTTAGTTTAAAAGTTTAGATCTTAGTTAGTTTAGTAGTTTAGATTTTTAGTTTATTTTAAGTTTATTTATTACCTTTATTTTAGTTTAGTTTCAGTTTGGTTTAGTTTAGGTTTTTAGTTTAGTTTTAGTTTAATGTTTAATTTTATTTTAGAGTTTTAGTTTAGATTTTTAGTTTATTTTAAGTTTATTTATTACCTTTATTTCTAGTTTAGTCTTAGCTAGTTTAGTTTTAGTTTAGAGTTTTTGTTTAGCTAGAGTTTTACTAAAGAGTTTTAGTTAGAGTTTTAATTTAGCAGTTTAGTTTAGTTTAGTTTAGATTTTTAGTTTAGTTTTAGTTTAATGTTTAGTTTTAGTTTAGATTTTTAGTTATTTTAAGTTTATTTATTACCTTTATTTTTAGTTTAGTTTAGTTAGCTATGAGTTTAGAGTTTTAGCTTAGAGTCATAGCTTAGAGTTTTTGTTAGAGTTCTAGTTTAGTTTAGTTTTAGTTTAGTTTAGATTTTAGTTAGTTTAGTAGTTTTGATTTTTAGTTTAGTTTTAGTTAATGTTTAGTTTTCTTTTAATGTTCTAGTTTAGATTTTCAGTTTAGTTTAGTTTAGTTTTAGATTAGTGTTTAGTTTTAGTTTAGAATTTTTGTTAGTTTAAAAGTTTAGATCTTAGTTAGTTTAGTAGTTTAGATTTTGTTTATTTTAAGTTTATTTATTACCTTTATTTTAGTTTAGTTTCAGTTTGGTTTAGTTTAGATTTTAGTTTAGTTTTAGTTTAATGTTTAATTTTATTTTAGAGTTTTAGTTTAGATTTTTAGTTTATTTTAAGTTTATTTATTTTTGTTTTAGATTAGTGTTTAGTTTTAGTTTAGAGTTTTTGTTTAGCTAGAATTTTACTAAAGAGTTTTAGTTAGAGTTTTAATTTAGCAGTTTAGTTTAGTTTAGTTTAGATTTTTAGTTTAGTTTTAGTTTAATGTTTAGTTTTAGTTTAGATTTTTAGTTTATTTTATGTTTATTTATTACCTTTATTTTTAGTTTAGTTTAGTTAGCTATGAGTTTAGAGTTTTAGTTAGAGTCATAGCTTAGAGTTTTTGTTAGAGTTCTAGTTTAGTTTAGTTTTAGTTTAGTTTAGATTTTAGTTAGTTTAGTAGTTTTGATTTTTAGTTTAGTTTTAGTTTAATGTTTAGTTTTATTTTAATGTTCTAGTTTAGATTTTCAGTTTAATTTATTTTAGTTTAGAATTTTTAGTTAGTTTAGTAGTTTAGATTTTAGTTAGTTTATTAGTTTAGATTTAGTTAGTTTAGTAGTTTAGTTTTTTAGTTTAGTATTAGTTAGTTTAGTTTTAGATTTAGTTAGTTAGTTTAGATTCTCAGTTTAATTTAGTTTAGTTTTAGATTAGTGTTTATTTTTAGTGTAGAATTTTTTGTTAGTTTAGTAGTTCAGATCTTACTTAGTTTAGTAGTTAGATTTTAGTTAGTTTAGTTTTAGTTAGTTTAGTTTTAGATTAGAGTTTTAGTTAGAGTTATAGTTTAGATTTTAGTTAGTTTAGTAGTTTAGAGTTTAGTTTTAGTTAGAGTTATAGTTTAGATTTTTAGTTAGTTTAGTAGTTTGGAGTTTAGAGTTTAGTTTTAGTTAGTTAGACAGTTTAGATTTTAGTTAGTTTAGTAGTTTAGTTTAGTTTTAGTTTAGTTTAGATTTTTAGTTTAGTTCTAGTTTAGTTTTAGTTTAGTGTTATAATTTATATTTCGTTTAGTTTTAGTTCAGTTTTAGTTTAAAGTTTTAGCTAGAGTTTAATTTTAGTTTAGTAGTTAAGTTTAGTTTTAGTTTAACGTTTAGTTTTATTTTAGAGCTTTAGCTAGATTTTCAGTTTAATTTAGTTTTGTTTTAGGTTAGTGTTCAGTTTTAGTTTAGAATTTTAGTTAGTTTAAAAGTTTAGATTTTAGTTAGTTTAGTAGTTTAGTTTTTTAGTTTAGTTTTAGTTTAATGTTTAGTTTTCTTTTAGATTTTTAGTTAGATTTTCAGTTTAATTTATTTTAGTTTTAGATTAGTGTTTAGTTTTAGTTTAGAATTTTAGTTAGTTTAAAAGTTTAGATCATAGTTAGTTTAGATTTTTAGTTTAGTAGTTTAGATTTTAGTTAATTTAGTAGTTTAGTTTTTAGTTTAGTATTAGTTAGTTTAGTTTTAGTTTAGAGTTTTAGTTTAGCTAGAGTTTTTGTTAGAGTTTTAGTTTAGATTTTTAGTTCGTTTAGTTTAGTTTTAGTTTAGTTTAGATTTTGAGTTAGTTTAGTAGTTTAGAGTTTAGAGTTTAGTTTTAGTTAGTTAGACAGTTTAATTTTTAGTTAGTTTAGTAGTTTAGTTTAGTTTTAGTTTAGTTTAGATTTTTAGTTTAGTTCTAGTTTAGTTTTAGTTTAGTGTTATAATTTATATTTTTAGTTAGAGTTTTAATTTATCAGTTTAGTTTAGTTTTAGTTTAGTTTTAGTTTAGTAGTTAAGTTTAGTTTTAGTTTAACGTTTAGTTTTATTTTAGAGTTTTAGTAGTTTAGATTTTAGTTAGTTTTTAGTGTAGAATTTTTAGTTAGTTTAGTAGTTTAGATTTTAGTTAGTTTATTAGTTTAGATTTAGTTAGTTTAGTAGTTTAGAGTTTTAGTTAGTTTAGTAGTTTAGAGTTTTACTTAGTTTAGTAGTTAAGAGTTTTAGTTAGATTTATAGTTTAGATTTTAGTTAGTTTTGGTTTAGTTTAGTCTAGATTTTAGTTTATTTTAGTTTAGTTTAGTTTAGTTTAGTTTTCTTTAGTTTTAGTTAGATTTTAGTTTAGTTTTAGTTAGTTTTAGTTAGAGTTTAGTTAGTTTAGTTTTAGTTTTCTTTTAGATTTTCAGTTAGATTTTTAGTTTAGTTTTAGTTTAGTTTTAGATTAGAGTTTTAGTTTAGCTACAGTTTGCTAAAGAGTTTTAGTTAGAGTTTTAATTTAGTAGCTTAGTTTGGTTTTAGTTTAGTTTTAGATTAGTGTTTAGTTTTAGTTTAGAGTTTTAGTTAGTTTAGTTTAGTTTTAGATTAGTGTTTAGTTTTAGTTAGAGTTATAGTTTCGTAGTTTAGAGATTAGAATTTATTTTTATTTTAGTTTTAGTTAGTTTAGTTTTAGTTTAGTAGTTTAGATTTTTAGTTTGAGTTTTAGTTTACTTTTTGTTTTTTTAGTTAAGAGTTTTCGTTTTACATATGAGTTTTAGTTAGAGTTTTAATTTAGCAGCTTAGTTCAGTTTTAGTTTAATTTTAGTTTAGTTTTAAATTAGTGTTAAGTTTTAGTTTAGAGTTTTAGTTAGTTTAGTTTAGTTTTAGATTAGTGTTTAGTTTTAGTTAGAGTTATAGTTTAGTAGTTTAGAGTTTAGAATTTATTTTTAGTTTAGTTTTAGTTAGTTTAGTTTTAGATTAGAGTTTTAGTTTAGCTAGAGTTTTACCTATGAGTTTTAGTTTGAGTTTCAGTTTACTTTTAGTTTTTTTTAGTTAAGAGTTTTCGTTTTACTTTAGAATTTTAGCTAGAGTTTAGTTTGGAGTTTTAGTTTAGTTTTATTTTAATGTTCTAGTTTAGATTTTAGTATTGTTTAGTTTAGTTTATTTTTAGTTATGGTTTTGAAGTGCTTAAAACGGAAAATAAAGGCCGTTGTTCGTGTAGATTCTTCAGTGTCATAACGTCAACTAATAGTCTTTTCTACTGTTCACTGGAAGATATACTGTAATTTCTTTGTCGAAAATGTCGGTGACTACACGAAGATCCTCGGGTGTGCTCTGATTAAGATCCAGCAAAATGTAACCGTATGGCTTGCTAGTCGTCTGAGTGTACGATGACAACAGAAATTTTGGGGCGCTGGGGTATATCTGTTTATTGAGAGTTAAGAGCGAGCTAGAATCACGAACGACTCGATAGATAATATAGATAGAGCAATTCAAAGCAAGGGTTCGCATACATTTGCTCTGATGAAACAGATTGTGTAGAACTAGGGTTATGGAAATGTGCTCATGATGAGATCGGACAGTGAACAATTGTAGCATTTCCTGTGAGAACTGTTCAATGGATTCAGCCAAATCATCAATAATCAGCCACGAATTCGGTTCAATACTATTGAAAACATCAAGTCCTCTTATGAATTGTATTGGTATGGTTGTGGCAATAGCTTTTATTTTATCATAGGACTCTTGCCAAATACTATAGCAATAGTAGATTTTTTTCGGTTTTTCTATAAACATTTTATCGCAATTTTGAATTATTCTAGCTAAAAGCGTTGTTTTCCCCGACATTGAGGGACCACACAGAAATGATCTGAAGGGTGTTTTAAATTGATACATGCTGTTGACAACAGTCGGACTATGACTAACTGTAAATCATACGTGTCCAATGAATAAGTAGTAATTTTCCCATAGATCTATCTATTCAAGACAACAAAAACAATATTTCATGGCAACATTTATTACAGCAATATGATAACACTTGTTCAACATGAACAATGATAACACTTGTTCAACAAGAACCAGACAAAATTTCATGGTCAACATGAAAACTCTATTTGTTCAACATGAACAATGATAACACTTTTTGTCTTTAAAGACTTTTGTCCATCTACAGCACTTTTTGTACAACACTTTTCTGTACAACACCTTTGTCCATCTACAACACTTTTCTGTACAACACTTTTCTATACAACAACAAAATACACTTGGAACTAGCACAGTTGAACATTACAGTGAATTTAAGGTAGGGCCCCCCACCCCCCGCGGAGGCCGGGCCGCTGGGAAGGGTCCCCCACCCCCGGGAGCCGCGATGGAAAAAGAATAGTTGTCGTCACTGCTACGGGTTAGTGGATGGGTTAGTGGTGGTGGTTAGTGCTTGGGTTAGATTAGCTGGTTAGGTTAATTTATGAAAGGTTGAGTGGTGGTGGTTAGTGCTTGGGTTAGATTAGTTTATCCAGACCAAGTTGATTACGATAGTCTACGCATTCAACTCGGTCTGAAATACGATAGTGACCATGAGGCAGGACACTCACACCATTCTCGAGCACATAGACCTTGTCAGATATACATGACATTGCATTTTTTTCCACTCTCACAGTATAATTTCTATACTGTAGAGAGCGAATTGCAAGCACTTGTGCTCTTGGCACTAGGCTACTTTCTACACAGTCTCTGTACACGCTCATGTTAAAATTGCTCTTTACAAAGTGTGTAGGCACCCCTTTACATGTCTTCTTTTCATCCCCACTATGTGTTTCAACACAATAAACTTTGGGACCCGGGAACACCCCCCTGGATATCAAATCACTCCCCGTCTCTGATTTTAATTTTAATAGTTGGTTGGGGGCTTGACGTTTCACCAGCTCGGGGTAGAGGGATGGATTCCAGTTGGTGAAATCCATCCGCGAGCTGATGTGCACCCCATTTTGCAAATCACCCAATAAATCTTCAGTCCCATTTACCTTTAACAGCAGAGAATCTGTATCCCCATAGTAAACTTGAACCTCCCCCTCCCGTGGCCATTGCACCTTGCACACATTGTAAAAGAACGACAACATGAGCTTTTTTGAAATTTCTAGTACTGAACTACCTCCTGCTATATTCTTGTTCAGTACTACATTTCGCTTTTTCCTGTGTAGAAGAACCATGCCGGCCTCTATGCTCGTGAATGATGTAAAATTGGGTCGGCAATAATTCGTGCACACTCTAGAGGGTCAGTCACGACGTCGCAGCGAGATCTGTTACGTACGCTTTCACACATTTTGCCAAACGCTGAATTTAGAATGAGCTTGTACAATTCCTTCTCTACCTTTGAATTTGCCCTAGAACGTTATCGACAAAAGTATCGATAAACGTTTTCAAATAAGGTTCTGATTGAACTGCAGGACCCTATGTATTTTGGTGATTTTGAAGCCATTGTTCACCATCCAGTGCAAAAGCACATGGTGAACAACGATATTCTCTTTAGGGTCCAAATCAGCAATCAGTTTCTGTTTAGAGGGAGTCCAATGCATCCCCATATCCTCAACCAATGATCGATTGTAGGGGCTCAGCGAGTCCTGGTCACTGGTCGATTGATACAGGGAAAAACAAAATCTTTGACTGAGTCGTGAAGCGCCAGTGGAATGTGACCGTCAATTTCAAAGAACCATCCTTGTGGCCCATTGTCCTCGACGGTGTTAATGTCGGGGAACTCACAAGGATTCTCAAGCCATTGATAGTTCCCACACGGCAAAGAGTAGTGGGACATTGCCGAGGGGTATAACGAGTTCATGTCCAAGAACACTGCATTTGACTTTACACCGGTGCTTTGTCCGCTCGGATCGGTTGATAAGACGCGGTCCCCGTGAAAAACATACCCTCCCCTCATTGAACGCTCTACAAAAAGGTGTTGATCTACGTCAGTGATTAGGCCTATTTCCTCCCTACTAATTTTTAAAATTAAATCCATCACTAAATGGGGTGTAGAAAAATAATATCCTATATCTAACCCGAACTCTGAATAGATCTGGTCTGTATTCTTACAGACTATATCCAACAGAGTTAGAACGTCACTGGCCAAGTACAGTCTACAATAATCCCACCCATTTTTACAATCCCCCTTAGCCCACACCTTCTTGGCAAACTCATAATCCTCGGCTGTGCATTCACTGTTGGTCAGTGAATTGTGAAAAGCTTCAATTGGAGGTAGTTTCTCCTCGCTTAAGCGAGCGCCAGAACAGTAATAATCATATGCATATACACCTTTGCTGGTTAATAAGTCATACATTTCACTGTCTGGAAAGTGCTGTTTAAGCAAGGGAAAGCTATCAAAATTGTCGCTTTTCTGCACTTGAATTAGTTGACTTAAGGATTTGGGGAAAAAACTAAAAGAATCTAAAAACCTAATTTTATTCCAGCACGTACGCTCATTATCCACTACCTGCCATTTCAGTTCGAGAAGCAACAACTTCTCGGCCGATTTGGGGATAATGTTGTAGGTAAATGAATTATTTACCCATGGACTGTCTACTCCCCCTCCCTCCCTGTGCATACGTGCCAGTGCCGGTAAAATAAATTTTAAGTCATAATTAGAGTTGTGAATAAAAACAGGGATAAAAAACTGTTGGCTAACATTTAAATTACACGATTGATGCGCTAACCCCCCTAAAATTACTACCCCCAGATGATATTTCCTGCCACAAGTGATCATGGTCTCTGACTTTCCCCCTCCCCCTCTTTTCCTTTAGTCCCCTTATCCTCCTCTACAAACTCCCCCTTACAAACCCAACATATTTTTTGACTTTTAATCGCGAGACGATCCTCTGCAGACAGCACCATTGGATAATGCGTATTTCTCAAACGAGAAATAGCGCCATTAGCCGTGCCAATCAGTTTAGTCAATGCCTTGACCATGCACTCATCTCCCTCATCCAATGTCTCAACTATTTCTAACAACCGCATGGTGTTAGAACTATCTCTTTGCGCATGAGCATAGGACACTGCAATGGCCTGGTGTTCTTTGATACGGTTTGGATATTGGGGATCATTCACCTCCACCAGCTTAGCTTCACAGTCCAAAGATATTTTGTTGCATTGGAGAAGGGTATTCTGAAAATTTTTAAAACGTAGAATGGCCCTATCCCCTGAAACCGTTTCCACTGTCTGATATCCATGCCGTCTACAGTGTCTCATATGATTTCGCAACTTTAGTTCAGTCCAAAATCTAGAGAGGCATGTTGGACAGTAGAAACGGGCCCACTCCTGTTTTACCCTCCCCCAGAACTCTACTAATGTCAGTGATAGGGTTAAAATGACCAATTGCATTTGGTTCACTAGGCGGCGTGTAAAGCAACCAAACCCAGTGTTTAACCAAATCAACTGACGGGCCCCTTACTGGGAAGACCACCCCCTTCTTTTTAGAACGAGCCCCATCTTCAAATTCTGTTTCGTATTGTACCACAGTAACGCCAATATTTAAATGGGCATTAGCCCTTTCAAAAATATCAATGGATCGAAGCGTTACTGGGTATTTTCCTTCTAAACAAGAAAAATCTACAACTGGGAAATCGGACCCGTCCTTCCCATGTACAGCCCAGTGATCTAAATTCTTCTTGGTAGCGTCACGTGCTAGAGGCTCGTATGCTGATATGAGGAAAGCATACTTGAAACACTTTTGATCTGTTTCAAAACAGATCTTCTGGACACCTTTACAACCCTCAAGATCTGGATTATAATTTAAAACTGTATCCCTTTCAGCCCACCTGCCCCCCTCTTAAAATAAAATCTTTCTTAAATTTACAAATATTTATACTTAAATTTTCAATAAATAAAACTACAGACCACTCCCATTTTCGTTATAGTTCTCGAGATGCGCAATAATTTGCCCTACCCACTCACTAAAAACACCCTCAAAATTTTCTAAATTTGGATAAATTACGCGCATCTCGGAATGTATAAAATGATAATAAACCTCGCTTTTCCCCTCATTCAAATAAAAAACCTTTAAAACAATAGAAACCTTAATTGAATCCCTACCCCCCCACAACTGAATTTGCTTCTCCAGTAGTGCACGAATTTTATCTACATAGGCATGCACAATCTCTACAGGATCAAAAACAAAATTTCCCCCCATAAGTGTATTAAAAGGATCCCCAAACGTGGCAGTGAAAACAACTATATTATTTAAAATTGTATTGGACAATTGAAAATCGGGGAAAGTTGTACCCCCTCCCTCAAGTTGTTCAACAATATTTGGGCTATGTTCCACTTCAGTTGTTTGAAGTGGACTCGTTAGGGTATCGGAGGCTGGAGGAGGAGGGTTCCCTGTGAAATCATTTAAAAGCTGCAAAGTGTTCGGGCTCAAGTCTACCTGCTCAACTGTGCTAGGTTCTACATTAAAAAAAATCATTTAAAAACTCATCAATATTAAAAGGTACTTCAATGATATGTCCCATGTTTCGTTGTCTTGAAACTCCACTGGTGTTCTCCTCTTCTTCACTGGACGGTGAATATGGGACCAATGCACCAACCTATAAATGAAAAATAGCTTATTTTCAAAGTGTCATCCCTACTGTTAAAATTTGGATTATTATTGCTTAAAAGCATTTGGTTAATTCAACTTAAGATCAATCTAAGACATCGACTAGTAGAAGTGTTTTTTTTTTTTTTTTTTTTTTTTTTTTTTTTTCGCGGTGCATCCCTGCGGCGCATCCTGCGGCGCTTTCCTGACCCGCGGCGCATCCTTGCGGCGCATCATGCGGCGCTTTCCTGGCCCGCGGCGCATCCCTGCGGCGCTTCTCGGGCTCGCGGCGCTTCATGCAGCGCCTCCCACAGCTCTTCCCAGCCCCCTTCTCATAATGCCCTTCAAAGTTGAAATATTTATAATTCCATACAGATTCAGTAAACACATGAGTTTAATTATGGAGGTTAGATGAACGAGTTTGAACTTCAAAATGTCGAGAATCGTTAAGTCGCTTTCCCCCTCACTAAAATCTTGGCACGATAGAAATATTCAGTGTAAATTAGAACGACAATATGTGACAGATGGGATAATCTCTCTTAAAACTATGTGAATGGAAATTAAAAGTTCTAGTGCGCTTTTTAAGTGACCAAAAAGATTCGAGGGCAACTAGGTTCCCCACTTTTCAGCAATGTCATAAATAGCAATTATTATTTTTGGTGGTATAACTTGTTTCGCTCTTACATAGAATTCCAATTTCCTAATTTTGCAGACAATTCACAGCTAATTTTCTTGACCAAACAATAGAATTATGTTAAAAGTATTGAAAAGCCTAGACTTGGCGGTCTAACCCTCGCTAATGATAGAACAGGAAAAGGGGTGACAGATCTATTTATATGCTTGTGCGGAGCTTTAAGCCAAAGATTAAAGCAAGATAGTATTCAATTGTGAATGGAATAGCATTTTGAGTTTCAATGGTATCTAAACTATATGTGAAGCGATAGCAACAGAAAAAAGAGCGGTTTCTTAGCAAAAAATTACATTTAGATATGTAATAGGGGTTAATATCTCGCTGCGATAAGTTTATATTGGGATTGAAAAGGACTAAAAAATTGGAAGAAATAGATAGGTAGGAAAAAAATGCTTACATTTGCATAATCCACCTGGGCTTGGGTGCCCGAAGGACCAGGTAGTGCATGTTGGAGGCTAACCTCCTGACCTAGCGTCGATGGGGCAGCTATTAGAGGTCCAAGGAGAGCGGATGTGCAAGCGATGTCATTAATTTCTTGTAGAGGAGCTGTGACTTGTGCAGTCGAGTCAAAGGCTGGTACAGATGGCTGCACTTGGGCAGGCAGTGTGGAGCTAGAGGGTTTTGGCCAGCGACCATATTGCATGACAGTAGCCTTCGCAGGGGGCGCATTATTGGCCCTCGCTTTCTTAGCGGGTGGCGGCGAGGAGCATTTTTCGCTATTTGCGCCAGCCATAGCTCTCTTCGATATAGGGGCCGCAAATTCTTCATAATTTGCCTTAAAGAAGAGAAAAGAATTAGTATCAAAATAATTTCTCCCTTTTTACAGAAAGAAAGTTATTAAACATAATTTTGTTTAGAAAAGTATTTATCTCATTTTAGTAAAGCAAAAAAACCCATATTCTCTCCCCCTAAATTTAGGAAAATTAACCCATCCTAAGTCTACCCTCTCATTGAGTTAATCATGCGTTTTATTCAAGCACAATGTAGATCAACAAGAATGTATCTTACTACCTTTTATTCAAATGTTATAGCTAAAATCACTAAATGACGAAGAAGCAATTAGGTAAGAAACAATTATTTTTCTATTTTGTCACTATAAAAGTGCTAACCCCCTCCCCCAACAAAAATCCTGGATTCGCGCCCGGGAATATAAAAGAAACTTTATTGAAAGCTTGAAAAAAATTAAAAACATGCCTAGAGACGCAATGCATATATTTACACATTAGTTTTCTTGTCAATGGGTGTACATGTCTACACACCGAATCCCCCTTACTTTTAATGCGAAGAAATAGTTTGTTTTCATTTACAATGATGGCGGTAGAATTGAAGGCATTGCCCTCCCCCTTTTACATAATTTACTTACAACGAAGCTGTTAGAAGCGCTGTATTGCCCCCTCCCCCCCTTTTACATAATGTCCTAAATATATTGTTAGACTTAATTTGAAAATAATCCATTTCACTTTTCCAAAATAGTGCATCACATATTATTGCTTAAAACTGTTTTAATTTGACAATCAAAACAAACCCTTTGGGCTAGACCGCTATCGTAAGCAAACCGGAAGAGGGGTGACAAAGTAATTATATGCTTGTGCGGAGAGCTTATGTCAAAACATAGCGGGTTAATAGCTAAGAGATAGACAGAAGTTGATAGGCTTACAGAAAAAATAAATTTATCGAAAAGGTATTTCTTTTTGCGGTGGTTAGGTTTCGAGGGTAAAAGAATATATTTACGTTTTCCATGAGTATAAAGATTGCAAAGTGATGTTTGTATTAGAGTGGGGGGGGATTTAGCTGGAAATATAGAAGGAAGGAATTTATCGAAATGGTATTTCTTTTTGCGAGAATTTGGGATTGTAAGACAATGGGGGGGGGGGGGATATTGTTAGACCCTAATTCGAAAATAGCTTGTTTCTCTACTTCCATACAGGTTGTGTAGGCCTAGCTTAATTATTGCATCATTGTGTTTTAATTTTGACGGAAGAATAGTTCCGTTGACCGCGTTTGTAAACCGGAAAGGGTGTCAGCTAATAATAGGCCTCGTGCTGGAGATTGTGTCAAAACAGAACGGGATTTTCACTAAAAATTGACAGAAGTCAGCAGACACTTTAGCTGAATATACTGGAGGGTGACCAAGGAAAATAAAAAGTGGAATTTAATGAAAAGGTATTTCTATTGGTAAGAATTTGGGATTGTAAGACAGTGTGGGAGGGAGTTAGGGTAAAAAGAATATATTTTACGTTTTCTAGTGACTATAAAGATTGTATGGTTTGGGGGGGGGGGGTTTGAGGGTAAAGGAATATATTTACGTTTTAGCTGAATATACTGGAGGGTGTCCAAGGAAAATTCGTTTGAAAATAAAAATGCACTTACATTGCTAATTGCGGCTGCCAAGGCCTCAAGCTCATCAATTATGTCAATTGTTCTATCCATTGTGTCACAATACTTTCTGATAATTGAATCACATTGCATGCCCGTTATATACGAAATCTCAAGGTCAAATTGTTATGTAAACAAAGCCCTCTGATTGGCTGAGAAGGAAACACGTGATCTAACTGTTACCTTGGAAACTCATAACATTTGGCTTGAACAACAATAACAAATACTGTTTCCCGGGAACTCATAACATCTGCATCGAACAACAACTAGAAGGGAGTGACAAAGTTCCTGTTTTTCCATTCTCACTGACAAAATCCATAAAACCATCAAATAAATTGACCAACACACATAACCATCCATAAACTATGTAAAAAAAGTTGTAGGTGGCAGCCCGGGTGCGTGACACGATCAATAGGGGCATCTCTACTAGCGCTAGCGCGCTGCCTATGATCTTTATACTGTTTTGACCAAAATGGCTACCTCAAAATTTCTATCGGATGTATTTGGGAAAAGAAAAGTGGGGAGGGGGGGGGCTAGTTACCCTCCAATCCCTTTGAGTTTTAAAAACAAAACTAGGACTTCTGATTTCCAGTTGAATCAGCCCGCTTCGAAATTTATAAAATTTTTAAATCCTAACGATGGGCGCGTAATATAACTTATAGCCTTGCCCTAAGGGCCACGGGGAAGGGGTACTGTTATCTTCAAAGACATAATTACTGGACCTTTCAAATATTCTGATCAAAATGGCTATCTCAAAATTTTGATTCGACGTGTTTTGGGGAATGATGGGTGTTGGATGGGAGACTGGCCGCCGACAAATATCTTTTGACTATTCAAAAGAGCACAAGAACTTTCAATTTCCAATCAACTGAGCAGCTTTTGAAGTTCCCACGACAAATCCTTTGATACAAAGTACCCTGGTTAGAAAAAATTATACATAGTGCCAACATTTTTTTTACTTAATTAGCACTATTTTGCAGCCTATGATTTAAGACACGGTTTTCCCATAGGGCCAGTTCTCATGAAACTTTATCCACTAGGAAATTTCAACCATTAAAATATATTCTTAGGAATTGCTGATGTCCTCTCTCAAAGTACAAAAGAATCAGAACTTATGAAGAATTTTTATGAAGAATGTTTCTTATTGAAGCCCAATGTGTGGAGCAGTTTGCGTGGATCTGCTTCATTTTATGGCCCTTTGTCCTGAATTACTCGATTTAAAAAAAAATCGAATAAGGTGGGGCGAAATGAGTGGTTTGTTCCAGTAATGGATTCGAATGATTTTGGGACAGTTAAAAATTTTGTAGGTTATATTAAATTGGGAATGCGACATAACGAAATATTCTGTTAGGGGAAGGTGAGTGCTAAAAAATTTGTTCTATATACTTGAGTTGTTTTCTTCCTATTTATTTTGCATACGTTGCATACTTGTTTTTTTGTGTATTAAGAGTAGTATTTTGTTTGTTACCGCAGCCAAAGTTTTTTTTGCAATGAATATATATCTTGAATGACACACAAGTGCTTCTATAAAATTACTGCGTGAGATCTTTTGAGGATTTCTCAGCGCTTTGTATTTTTTTGAGATGGCAGGTAGGACCTACCCTGACGTTGAACAATTTGTACGAGATAGGCCAAGAGGAAAGTAAAATCCTGATAGGAGAAAAATAAGGTTTTCAGAAATATGCCCTCAATCCCATATCAGGGACTTTCCCCTTAAGAAAAACTGAAGTAACTAATAGCATGTATCTATAAAATGCTGAATTACTCAAAGAAAAAAAAATAATTACTTTCTTTTATAATTTAGTTCAATATATTTGACTGTGAGATGATATTTAGTTGTAATTACGAAAGGGTTTTGAAAAATTGGAAAATTTTGGGAACTTCGCAATTTTTGGAGGCTAGGTTGAGCATTGCCTTTTTCTATATTCCAAACATTCATGTGGTACGTACCAATAAGAAAAAAAAACCCTCGAACCGGGGGAAACTGGTTTTTATTCTGCACTTACCCCCGACCCCAGACTAGGACAAGTCTCAGCTCGTGGCTCCCTAACTGGATCCTTACTTTTGCAGCTCCTCATAATTAAAGCAGCTCCTTAATAAGAGGCTCCATTTCGTTTAATGTATCATAAACAAAAAAAAAAATTCTTAGTCTAACCTGTAAATCAGAGCTTGCTAAAAAGATAAGATTTTCAGCCATTTTCTAGAAATAATATTTCTAAGAAATCTTCTTAGAACTTATAACAGTTTCAAAGCACGAAGGACAGTGAAAATGAAATCTGATTGTTTGATTTGAATATTCAGTTGTGGTACTCAGCTATTGGTAGTACTGGGTTTGAAATCAGAAAAAAAAATCCTAGGGAATGATCAGTAAAATATAAGCTAAGAACATATTATACTAAACGGATTAAGAAGGCGTAGACGTATGGCGCCAAACGGCACCGTATGGCACCAAACCGATTTGTAATTGTAAAAAAGCTTTTTATTGTTCTAATTAAACAACCTTTCTATTTCAGGAGCCGTTCTTAAAGAATGGGGACAAAATTCAAAATTTAGCATAAAGAGCGAGGTTTTGAGGATTGGGAAATCCCCTTCATATACGTAATAATTTCTCCTCGTTTTAAGTTTTAATGTTGCTCCTTACTTTCAGTTTCAAAAAACTTGTTTTTTATTTAATTTTTGATGATTTTTTACAGTAATGCCTGAAAATCTGGCCCCACCTCCGTAGAGAAATCCCCCTCCCCACAGAAATATCCTCTAGAAAGTTTAATAACGATGAATATATCCCCCGGACAATTTCCCTTAACAACACCACGCGTAAAATTGAAACGGAAAAGAGAACGTAATTTCCCCATAGTATAATTTCCCCTGACAAGTTCACTCTCTTGAAACTTCCCTTCCCATGAAAAATTTTCCTGTGGGAAAACCTTCAGCAAAAATTTGACCGTCCTCCCACCCGAAAATGTACACATGCTTCCTAATAACAAATACTATGCGTAAATAAAGGACAAATTTTATAACTTGAAAATCTTTCCCCCGGGGCTGTGGGGGGGGGGTCATGTTATGTACAAAGGCATGGCTAATGGGCCTATAAACTATGATGAACAAAATGGCTATCTCAAAATTCTGATAAGACGATTTTGGGATGAAAGGAGTGGGGGAGGGAGCCTAGTTGCCCTTAAATTTTTTTTACCACTTTAAAAGGGCACTAAAGCTTTTAATTTTTGGTCGATGCGATCACCCCTGGGAAAAACAAGAAAAAAAAGAAAAAAAAGAAAACACACACACGCATCTGTGATCTTTCTTCTGGCAAAAAATTCCACATTTTTGCTGATAGGAGCTCTAAACCTCTGCAGTGTAATTTACTAATACACTAAGTCTGATGGTGTGATTTTCAATAAAATTCTATGACTTTTAAGGGGTGTTTCCCCCTTAATCAAAAATCAGGCAAATGTTTTTAGGCTTGTATCCTTTAATGAGTAAGACTAAAACTTAGTAAATCTTATGTATTTGAAGTTAGCATGATAAGAGGATTTTTTTACTTATCTATTTTACCTGTCTATATAGGTATCAAAATTGCGTTTTTAGAGTTTCGGTTACTATTGAGCCGGATCGCTCTCTCATACAAAAATTGTTTGTTAAGATAGTATTCTTTTAATATTATAATATATATATATATATATATATATATATATATATATATATATATATATATATATATATATATATATAATATATATATATATATATATATATATATATATATATATATATATATATATATATATATATATATATATATATACATATATATATATATATATATATATATATATATATATATATATATATATATATATATATATATATATATATATATATATATATGTATATATATATATATATATATATATATATATATATATATATACATATATATATATATATATATATATATATATATATATATATATATATATATATATATATATATATATATATATATATATATATATATATATATATATATATATATATATATATATATATATATATAATATATATATATATATATATATATATATATATATATATATATATATATATATATATATGAATGAATGAATGAATTTTATTAATAACCTGTCTTACAATAAACAGAAAAAGGCAGAGCACAAACTAGAAAAGAAAGAAAAAGCATAAAACTGGCAAGAAAAACAAATACAAACAGAAAGAACTACATAATAACACAACTATTTGAGAAGGTGGGCCCACTCGTAATCCAGGAGCTCTAGTTTTTTCACATAATTCTGAATTACCTCCTCCACGGCACTAAGAGGCTCAACAATTCCATATTTCGCAGCAATATGGCGGTTTCTAACAAAAGGCGGCACTTGAAGAAGAAATCGGGCATACTTGAAAAATACCGACCTTATGTCTTTCTTGTTTCGTGCACTCAGGAGCTTCCAAAAAGGAGACAGGTACAAGACATGAGGCAAAGCTACTGCATTATAAAGACGAGCCAAATATTTACGGCTTGAATTGCGACGGCTAGTGACAACACCCGCATAGACAATGCGCACTTTTTTTAGAAAGGTGTTGAAAGGTTTTATTAAAAAAATTATAACACATTAACAACAAAACCCGAAGTTTATTAAACTTGTATGGGTACACATCACCCTTTACAAAACCCTACATACACAATTACTACCAGCCAGCCTTAGACCCCCCCCCCCAAAAAAAAAGGACCAAAAATAATAATAAGAAAATAAATAAATAAAAATATTAAAAAATAAAATATATAAATAAAAATATATATATATATATATATATATATATATATAATATATATATATATATATATATATATATATATATATATATATATATATATATATATATATATATATATATATATATATATATAATATATATATATATATATATATATATATATATATATATATATATATATATATATATATATATATATATATATAAATATATATATATATATATATATATATATATATATATATATATATATATATATATATATATATATATATATAATATATATATATATATATATATATATATATATATATATATATATATATATATATATATATATGTATATATATATATATATATATATATATATATATATATATATATATATATATATATATATATATATATATATATATATATAATATATATATATATATATATATATATATATATATATATATATATATATATATATATATATATATATATATATATATATATATATATATATATATATATATATATATTCCCCTTTTTTTACTTCACAATACAAGTAAAGATATCAAATCTAACCTTTAAAAAGGGCCTGCTAAAAAAAAATTATCTTTTCAAACTTTTTCCAAAATTTCGAAAGCTAAATGACCAGTCCTGATTAGGACGGAATGATACTTGATATGTGACAGGTGCTATTATTGAACACAAGCTATAGATAATAGGGACCGAAATCAATGCCAGGAAATTTGGCCGGGACCCTTCTCTTTTAAATTCATTACATTTTGTGGATAGCACAGTCATGGCTCATGTCCCATTTTTTCCCTGATCATTTCTAAATCCAATTTATTAACTTGGCTGAGCCTAATTATCCATACAAAATACATTTCGTATAGTCTCCATTTAACAAAACAACAACAAAAATAGAAAAAAGTGGCGAGGAAATGAGTGCAACTTAAATAAGGTGTGAAAGGAAAATTAACTCAATATTTATAGGTCTGAAAAGTAATAAACAAAGAAAAAATTACATAAAATCCATCTTTAAGTTATATTTACTTGCTTAATTTTTTCTTTGCTTACATGTTGCCCCCTCCCAAAAAAAGGGTGGAAATTAAGCTAATATTAGCTTTGAAAGCGAAATAAAGTCCTTGTCTTGGCTTGTTAAAAGTAATATAATGTAAAACAAAATTATATAGAACCTATTATACCTTTATTCTTTCTGCTTGTTTTTCTCTTTATTTTCTTATTATCTATTATTACGGTCTTTATTTTATTGTTGATACCCTGTTGTGCGGGTATGCACCCACAATTTTCTTGCCGGAGAGAGACCAAATCCTTCAAAATAGCCTAAAAACAGGGGAATTGTACACAAGAATATGGAAGGCTATGGGGTAGTTATAGAAGCCAGCAGATTGTTTCAAGAAAGGATATACCCCTTCAGTTATTTTCCCTGACGATGGAAAGGGTGCCTTGGTCACCCAGCCATTTTGGTGTTATAAATCAGCACAATCAGTGTTTTGGGGTGGGGTATCTGAAAGGGATTCAAGGCCAGATTTTTTGAATTCTTGTGGGTAGTCCCCACGATGAATATTGGGAGATACAGTTCCCACTATGAAGAAGGTCTTAAGATTTATAAATTTGACATAACAGGACTGGTTGGCTGTCTTTAATTGAAGCACTCTTTTTAGGGGCCTAACGAATGGCATCCAATGAAAGGGGTTGCAATATCACTTTGTTCGTTTCACCTTTTCTTCTTATTTTTTCTTGTTTTTTCAGTCTAGCATTAAATTTTAGAAACATTACTATATTTTAGGTACTGTCCCGTCACGTAATATGTTCCCGTCAAATTTATTTTGTCGTTACATCCTTGAATATTCCAGTATAACGTGAACGTCAGGTGCAAGATGCACACTTTAGTAGTCTTAATATTCGAAAAATTTAGAATAAAAACAGATTGAGTTGAAAAAATGGTTATAAAATTGAATTGGGCTCAGCGGAATAGCCGCATAGTGTTCAAAAATTTCCAAGTGTAAAATTTAAATTCTGTGCAGGGAATCGAGGAGTAATTTAAGAACTATTTATTGCAAATTTAAAAACCAAGTTTTCTCTCTTGTTATTAAGCTATTCTAAACTTTCGAAAGTTTTCAATACTACCAAAGTAGTTTGGAATACATCAACTGTTATTCAGAAGCAGATTGATGCCAATTAAATCAAAATAAAACCTAAGCCCTCCATATGAGTGACTATATTTTTTGCACCAATAAGGGCATTAAGTTAAGGGGAGGCTAAGACGGGCTCTTATTCTGAAATTTTTTGGAGAGGAGATGGTAATAATACAAAAATTTACATATTGAATAAGAACTGTCCGGAAATTAAAAATATTTATGATTTTGGGGAGGGGCCCTTATCTTCAGGCTACCTTAGTCCATGGTTTAAGGTACTGTTTGTAGAAAATGGCAGATTTTTTTCTGGGGTAGGGATTATATTTTCTTATTTTGCCCAAGAGTATCAAAGTAATAATCAAACAATTCATGGTAACGAACTGTAAGTATGGAGCAATGCAGCTCAATAGTAACCGAAACTCTAAGAAACAGAGCATTGATGTTAATAAATGCATCAAAACAATTGAGTTTTGATACTTATTCAAAATACGTAAAATTCAACAAATTTAATGGTACCCGTCAAAAGTTACGAGCCTGAGAAAATTTGCCCGATTTTTAAAAAATGATGGAAACACCCCCGAAACATCATGTAATCTTAATAAAAATCACTCCAGCTGATTCTGCATAAGATATAACCCCATTTTAGAGGTTTAAAGCTCTTATATACAAAAATGTAGAATTAACCATTTTTTTTTGCCCGAGGAAGGATTACAGAAGCGTGTTATTTATTAATTTTTTCGAAGCGTGATCTTATTGGACCAAAGATCGTAGAAGATGGTGACAGGACTCATTTGATAGAAAATAAAAAGTTCTGGTGCCCTTTGAAGTGACTAAAATATTGCAGGAGAACTAGCCCTCGCCCCCCCCCCTACACGCTCATTTTTTCCCAGGGTCACTTGATGAAAATTGTGAGATTGCCATTTGGTTCAACATAGTCGAAAAATCTAATAACCATGTCTTTAAAAATGACTTACTCTCAAAATGCACCAATTAGATTTGGCAAAAGAATGCTTCAATAGCAAACAACAGTATATAGTACGCTACATATAGAAAAGTCCCCTCTCTTCTTCTTGATCAGTGCCATAAAATTTTGAAAAAGGCATATTTCAGCAAAAATCATGCCATTATCTTGCGATAGCTCAGATTTGGTCCTGCTTCAAAGTTCCCTTCAAATAAATTTTAGTCACAGTTTATAGAATTAGCAGTATGATCATTCTCTATCTCTCCCATTATAAAAACCCGGACAGGGGTGCGAGTGCTCCGGAGAACGTTTTTGCAGATAGAAACATAGGCGTTATCAGATCTTTTCGCGGGTAGACCAGTCAGATTTCTCTTGGACACGAAACAAGTGGAAACCCGCTATTACGAATAATGCACTTGCTAACCATTTCTCAGTGATTGACGATAACAAACTAATCCGCTAAGGCAGAAACAAGTGGGAGGAGCTTTTTGTTCGCACCGAGACCGAAGACCAGAAATTATCTGCGATAAGCTTACTGTCTATAAACTGTGATTTTAGTGTATAAAATAAACAGTTATGATCATGTCTTGTCAGTTCATGTCGTTTCTTGTCTTTCATGTCTGTTCATATCTTACTCCATAATATTTTGTAATGGATTATTGTTCAAATAATAGAATCCTTACATGAACAGGACATTATTTGTAAGAGTTTAGGTAAAAAACTCCCCAATCTCATTTAATGCTCCAATCTAGAGAATTGGGAAGAGCAATGATTAATGTAGGACTACAATTAATAATATTAACTTTAATTTAATTAATAAAAATAAAAAAACACTTTTAAAGAGACGCTTTATTCTGAGCTACAGTGGAGGGGATGGATTTTCCCATCTGGTTAAAGCAAAACAATAAACTTGCAGATCTTGGAAAGACGAAACTAATTGTATTGCATTAAAACATATTGAATATTCATTACTTGACAAATTTATTTTTAAATCTACAGACGGGCGCATATTACTAGAAAACAAGGAGAGAGATTTCATAGACAGTCTAACACCTTCATTAAAGACTGTTCAATCCAGGATTCACACACATGATTCTAAGTGCCTAAAACGCATAATTCCAAAGTTTTTTGGAGCTCAATTGTCTATGATAGGCATAGTTGTTGATGTTGCCTCTGATGTTGTGCATAAGTTCAACGTCTTTCCTGCTTTGGGTATTTTTTTTGTCACTGAAAGTTCTCAAAGCACGTTCTGCCCATGATTGAGGTCTTGGATATTCAGGTTTGTATCTAGAAGAGAAGACGAAGTTAAATATTTTGAAATGTAAATTTAAAGGGCTTTAACATTAAACTGTACCAAGTCCACAAATATATCGTTTTGAGGATTTATAAACGATTAAATTGACTATCTACCTTAGTTCTGCCCTAGGAATGAAGTGTGGACGGATGATAGATAGACTTTTCTGTCGACAAATGAAAATAACATCATTTTTATACAATCATAAAAATGGTTTTTCCCAGATTTGCCTCTCACTCACTTGGACTATCTGTCTTCGCTTTTTCTACAATTAATTAAAAAAACTTTTTCCACAAAATAAGTTTTTCAAAGAAAAGTAAAGAACTCCATTAAACAAAAAATGAGCAAAAATAAAATCAAACAATCTACCAAGCTCGAAACTACCACAAATCAGCATCGATAAATAGATGAAACCCAAAACGGACAGAAATTACAATAAATAACCGAGTCAAACTCAAAACGAGCAGAAATTAACATAAGTTGGTCACAAAAACCCTATGCCTTCCCAAGGCTAGAACAAAATTTGCACTTTACCGAAAAAATACAAATGAATGTGCATTGTCAGTTTAATGTACATATACTGATAATTAGTAATCAAAATGTTAAAATTATTTGATTTATTAAAGTTATAAAAGTAAAAACATTTATATTTTTTTCAGTAAAGTGCAAATTTTGTTCTGGCCTTGGGAAGGCATAGGGGTTTTGCGCCCAACTTATGTTAATTTCTGCTCGTTTTGAGTTTGACTCGGTTATTTATTGTAATTTCTGTTCGTTCTGGGTTTCATTTATTTATCGATGCTGATTTGTGATAGTTTCGAGCTTGGTAGATTGTTTGATTTTAATTATCTCATTTTTTGTTTAATGGAGTTCTTTACTTTTCTTTGAAAAACTTATATTGTGGAAAAAGTTTTTTTAAACTAATTTCTGTTCGTTTTATATTGACATAGACCTTTCAGGTAAAAAGAAAAAAACACTTTAAATCTTTTCGTTTTTTAAGACTTTATAGTTTGGCCTGCTATTTGTATGCTGGAGAAAAAAAAATTATTGGATTTATTTGGGGAAATTATGGGCGTGGGGGGGGGGTATTTAATTAATTAGTTTTTGTTCGTTTTATATTGACATATGGTTTTCAGGGAAAAAGAAAATAAACACTTTAAATCTTTTCGTTTTTTTAAGACTTTATAGTTAGGCCTGCTATTTGTATGCTATCTCAAAATTTTTATTGGATTTTTTTGGGGTAATGATGGGCTTGGGGGGGGGGGCTAGTTGCCCTCCAATAACTTTCGACTATTAAAAAGGGCACTAGCCCTTTGAATTTCCAATCAAATGAGCCTGTTTTGAAGTTTCTACGACAACGCCTTCCATTAAAACCTTATATGCCCCCAGGGCATAACTTAAAACCCTTGCCCTGAGGGTTGTGGGGGAGTGTCCTCCTCAAAACATATTTTATATCTATTTGCTTATAGTATAATTTCAAAAGACAGGTTAAATTCCGTTACTAAGCGATAGTGGTTAAGCAATAGGGAAGCTTTAAACCAAGTTTATTTTTATACTTCCTGGTTTGGGAGTCATTGAAAAATAAATCTAAGAGGGTGAATTGGGTTTGAATGGGGATATAGCTGATTGGCTGGGCCAAGTGACGGTCCACCCATACAAACAGTGCTTTAAAAATTATTATTATGTTTTAGTCTATGTTTTGACCCCGGTTGGGGAAGGAGTCTGCGTTTTGACCCCGATTGAGGAAGGATATTTCTATTGTTATTTGTGACCCTTTTGGAAGAATACAAGTAAGGTATTTTCTACAAACTGTGTACTATTTTCCGTAACCCAGGCAGGGTAGGAATAGAGCTACGAGGTACCGTCATTATTATATTGACAGGGAGGGTTGTTACCTCCAAGGAGAGAGTAGAGATTTTCTAGCCGTAACCCAAGGCGGGTACATTTGGCTTTAGAAAGTGGCCATTTGACCACTCAATCACGTTATCATACCCTGGGACAGGGTATACTGTAAATAGGGTAGTACCAAACCCGATATTTGCAGAACCGTTGGGGTAAGAGCGGGAATCTCACTAACATTTGGGCCGACAAGGGGTTCTCCCCTTAGAGTAAGTGGCATAGCAACCTTTTTGCGCCATTTTTGCATCAATAAGTGGCGACACCCGTACTTGCACCCCAAGAAGTGGTGCCAGCGGTAGCTAGCACTACGAACAGGCACTAGCCGCTCCAATTTCCAATCGAATGAGCCCTTTTGAAGTTTATACGACAACGCTTTCAATAGAAACTTTATATGTCCCCAGGGCATAACTTACAACCCTTGCACTGAGGGCTCTGAGGGGGTTATCATCCTAAAAGACAAAATATCCAGAACTTTCAACTACGTTGAACAAAATGGATATCTCAAAATTTTAATTCGATGTGTTTGGGAAAATGGTGGGTGTGAGAGGAGCGTTAGTCGCTGTCCAATCACTTTCAACTATTAAAAGGGCACTAGCCCTTTCAATTTCCAAATGAATGAGCCCTTTTGAAGTTTCTACGACAACGCATTCAATAAAAACTTTATATGCGCCCAGGGCATAACTTACAACCCTTGCCCTTAAGGCTGTGGGGGGATGGGTTGTCATCATTAAAGACCTAATTTCCAAAAATTTCAACTACGTTGAATAAAATGGCTATCTAAAAATTTTGATTGGATGTGTTTGGGGAAAAGATGGGCGTGAGAGGGGGGTTGGTTGCCCTCAAATCGCTTTCGACTATTAAAAAGGGTACTAGCCCTTTGAATTTCAAATCGAGTGAGCCCTTTTTCCAGTTTCTACGACATAGATTTTAATAAAAACCATATATGCCCCCAGGGCATAACTTATAACCCTTGCCCTGAGGGTTGTGGGGGAGTGTCCTCCTCAAAAATATATTTTCTATCTGGAAATCAACTACCCTGAACAAAATGGCTATCTCAAAATTGTTATTGGATGTGTTTGGGGAAATGATGGGTGTGGGGGGGGGGGCTAGTTGCCCTCCAATCACTTTCGACTATTAAAATGGGCACTAGCCCTTTGAATTTCCAATCGAATGAGCTTTTTTGAAGTTTCTACGACAACGCCTTCTTTAAAAACCTTATAAACCCCAGGGCATAACTTAAAATCCTTGCCCTGAGGGTTGTGGGGGAGTTTCCTCCTCAAAAATATGTTTTCTATCTGGAAATCAACTACCCTGAACAAAATGACTATCTCAAAATTTCGATTGGATGTGTTTGGAGGAATGATTAGCGTGAGGGAGGGGGGGATAGTTTCCCTCCATTCGCTTTCGACTATTAAAAATGGGCACTAGCCACTCCAATTTCCAATCGAATGAGCCATTTTCAAAGTTTCTGCGACGACAAAGTGCCCGGGTAAAAATGAACTTTTTTCAGTGTTCACTGTTCAGCAGGATTCTCAAAAGTGTGTTTCTGCATTGTAGCCCCGTTCGATACAAAAATAATAGTCTTTTTTTTATTAATAATAATGATAATAACACAGACGTCTTCTGATAACTACATCTAAATGTGCTTTTTAGCATGACATATGAAAGCAAGTCAACCAAGACCAAAAACATAATTGTCAAAATATACATAGACGCAATCGAGATTAACCTTTAGGGGAGGAATTTAGGTCAGCAGGCGTTTTGGCATTTACTCCGCAGTCGAATTGAGCTTGGAAAATAATTGGGAATAATTGAAAATATTGATAATAAATTAATAATAATAATAATAATAATAATTTTAATAATTACATTAATCTCGCGCTTAGGCTGCGCGAGATTAAAATTATTAGCGCGCTTAGGCAGCGCGCTAGCGCTGCCTAAGTAAAGAACGACGTGGGCACATTGTTTTTTTTTTCTCCATACCCAGGTACTTCGTATCGAAGGAAATGTCGTAGAGACTTCGAAAAGGGCTCATTTGGTTGGAAATTGGAGTTACTAGTGCCCTTTTTAATAGTCGAAAGTGATTGGAGGGCAACTAACCCCCTCACGCCCATCGTTCCCCCAAACACATCCATTCAAAATTTCGAGATATACATTTTGTTTAGTGTAGTTGATTTCCAAATAGAACAAATCTTGTTAAGGAGGACACTCCCCAACAACCCTCAGGGCAAGGGTTTTAAGTCATGCCCTGGGGGCATTTAAGGTTTTATAGAAGGCGTTGTCGTAGAAACTTCAAAAAAGGCCCATTCGATTGGAAATTCAAAGAGCTAGTGCCCTTTTTAATAGTTGAAAGTGATTGGAGGGCAACTAGTCCCCCCCAACGCCCATCATTCCCCCAAACAAATCCAATCAAAATTGTGAGATAGCCATTTTGTTCAGCGTAGTTGATTTCCAGATAGAAAATATATTTTTGAGGAGGACACTCCCCCATAACCCTCAGGGCAAGAGTTCTAAGTTATGCCCTGGGGTCATATAAGGTTTTTATTGTAGGCATTGTTGTAGAAACTTCAAAACAGGCTCACTCGATTGGAAATTCAAAAGGCTAGTGCCCTTTTTAATGGTCGAAAGTGATTGGAGGGCAACTATCCCCCCCCTCACGCTAATAATTCCTCCAAACACATCCAATCGAAATTTGGAGATAGTCATTTTGTCAGCGTAGTCGATTTCCAGATAGAAAATGTGTTTGTAGGAGGATGCTCCCCCACAACCCTCAGGGCAAGGGTTTTAAGTCATGCCCTGGGGGCATTTAAGGTTTTATAGAAGGCGTTGTCGTAGAAACTTCAAAACAGGCTCATTTGATTGGAAACTCAAAGGGCTAGTGCCCTTTTTAAAGGTCGAAAGTGATTGGAGGGCAACTAGCCCCCCTCCCCCACGCCCACCGTTCCCCCAAACACATCCAATCATAATTGTGAGATAGCCATTTTGTTCAGCGTAGTTGATTTCCAGATAGAAAATATGTTTTTGAGGAGGACACTCCTCCACAAGCCTCAGGGCAAGGGTTTCAAGTTATGCCATGGGGGCATATAAGGTTTTTTATAGAAGACGTTGTCGTAGAAAACGTCAGAAAAGGGCTCATTCGATTTGAAATTCAAAGGGCTAGTACCCTTTTTAATAGTCAAAAGTGATTAGTTTGTTGTTGTTGTGGTTGTTTAGGCCAGGGCACTTCGTATCGAAGGAGTTTTCGTGGGAACTTCGAACGGGGCGCATTCGATTGAAAATAGAAAGGACTGATGCCCTTTTTAATAGTCGAAAGTGATTGGAGGGAAACTAATCCCCTCCCACGCCCACCCTCCCATTTCCCTTTATATTTAAAAAGTAAATTTTGCTTAAGATTAAATAAAAATGCACTGTGTCAATGCTAATTCCCAATAAGGCATCTCAGCAGTATCCCAAGAACGACCGAGGGTATTACATTCAAACTTTCGAGGCTACTTCTGCTCTTAAAATTTAACCAATTCAAAATAGTGTAAATGTACCAAAGCTTTCAAAGAAAGTAAACAGATTTTTTGCGAATGGTATCAAGTTTTTCATCTCAGGTCAACTAGAGGAGTAATGAAACTAAGTTAAACAGTACTATTTTTGTCCAGATTTTTAAAATGGTGTAAGTTGTTAAAAATTGCTGAAAATTTTTCCTCTAGCATACAAATAGCAGGCCAAACTATAAAGTCTTAAAAAACGAAAAGACTTCAAGTGTTATTTTCTTTTTCCCTGAAAAGACTATGTCAATATAAAACGAACAGAAATTAATTAAAAAAACTTTTTCCACAAAATAAGTTTTTAAAGAAAAATAAAGAACTCCATTAAACAAAAAATGAGCAAAAATAAAATCAAATAATCTACCAAGCTCGAAACGGCCACAAATCAGCATCGATAAATAAATGAAACCCAAAACGAACAGAAATTAAAATAAATAACTGAGTCAAAATATATATTTCAAAATATAAATGGTGTGATTTTTTTTCAGTTTTTACCAAAAAAAAATACCAAAAATGTATTTCTCCATAAAAACACCAAAAAGTGTATTTTTGAAATCTAGGGGATTGGGGAATCCAAATACCCCCCCCCCCCCCCCTAATTGGCACCACGAGTGTGGTCACCGTCGATCAGACCAAGCAGAATTCTCATTTTTAGCCACTAGACCCAGGGAAATCTACGTTGTGTTTATGTTTAACATCGCATTGTTCCTATAAAATCCCGTGTTTAGTCATTTCCTTCTTGTTAATGATTTGGGCTAATGTGTGTATAACTTTCAAAGTTTGAAGTTCAAACATCTCCTGTTCATCAAATACATACGAAAAGGAAGTGAAAAAAAAAACAACAAATAACAACATCGAAAAAACACTGTATACAAATCAGATACCATGGCTTAAAAACACCAACAATTTTAAATCAGCGGTTATATCACTTCAGTTACAATTGATGTAGCAAAAGTCAGTTTGTTCACTCTGCCTGGAGCCATTGATCTTTTTGCAGTCACTATCAGTCCTGTCGTGCTAAAAAGCCGTTTAGCTGGGGCACATGTGGCCGGTACAGCCAGAACTTGACGAGCGTAAACTGCCACTCGCGGGATCTGATACTAGTACTGGACCTTGGGGTCCCACAAAATGCCGCAAATGGGCTTCTTCTTTGTATCTGCTGAAATAAGTTGTTTTATAAGGGAGAACAAACCTGCACCTTCACCATAGGGCTCCTGCGCACTACACTACAGGAGGAACTAAACTGCACATTTACCCTCTTTTCTTATCAACACGGAATAACCTTCCGAAATTCTTTTCTGAAAGAAGTGGTCAATATATAACGTTTCAAGTCAAAGTTTAAGGCTACTTCAACTTCAGTGTGCACTGCTAACTGTGCAAAAAAATGTAATTCATTTCTATAGATATATTTCTATACTAGCTCTAGATAATCTACCAAGCGGGAAACTACCGCAAATCAGCATCGATAAATAAATGAAACCCAAAATGAACAAAAATAACATTGAACAACTGAGTCAAACTCAAAACGAGCAGAAATTAACATAAGTTGAGCGCAAAACCCTTATGCCTTCCCAAGGCCAGAACAAAATTTGCACTTTACTGAGAAAAATATAAATGTTTTTACTTTTATAACTTTAATAAATCAAATAATTTTAACATTTTGATTACTAAATATCAGTATATGTATATTAAACTGACAATGCACATTCATTTGTAAAACCTGCTAATACCTACTTTTAGGGAGTGAAGAAGTGGATGGTTGGATTTAAAAACTGTATTGAATTCCTTTGGATGACCAAGATATTAATCCACGAATTACGGCTTTGTCAACTTGCTTTGTAATGTCAACAAGATGAAATCATATGTTGAAGTTGTGTCGCTCAACGTGGTCTCTATGAAATACATAATAAGAAGAACCTGACTGCTAAATGCGCTTCCTTATGCAGGCCTGAAAAGGACAACCAACACATTTGTCCCTGTGGATGAATTTGGTATGATTTGTATCGAAAGAACTCCTGAATTTTGGCATACTGCCTGGAAGCGTTTCTGGAAAAATAGGCATGGATCTTTCACCGTAAGTTTTCTAGTGTCATAGGAAGTGACAAAATTCATAAGATGAACACAAGTGAAAAAGATGGAAAAATCATTTCTTATTTCAGAAGTGGGGCACCATGGCTTTCACAGCCGTTGAAGCAGACTTTTTAGCTCAAAACATGACGTTTATTGTAAATACAAAATTCAACAATATTTCTGCATAGAAAACAGCGAATGCAACAACTCATTGACTGGTGACCCAGCTGAGATCAATATAAGACCCCAGTCAGGTTACCAGTGAATCTATAAAATGAGCTGTTTCTATTTTACAAGGGACGACGAGGCTCTGTTTGGTTGTCATCAAATGGAGCACCCCCTCTACCCAAGTTGGGGGGCGGATTTGCAGATGATCACGACGTAAATGAGGTCACCATCAGGTGGAAAGAATATCAGTACATAAGTAGCATGCTCATATGCTACAACTGCTTTATAGCCTAGAAATACTCTTTTTTAGGCTGTCTACACTAATCCAAGGCATTTTTCAAATTTAAACTAAATGCTAGGCTACCTAAATTATTAAATACATAATGGATGTTTTGATATTCCACACTTTAGCTTTTTTTTGAAATTTTGTGCTGATCATTGCAACGTAATCCACTGTTAGGTGGATTATGTTAGATGGCTTATGTGGAGTATGTTAGGTGACTATATGAACCTTTTCAAGCCAACTGATGCAGTGTATGAGAATTTTTCAGCCATCGATTAAAAAAAAAATAGTCCCTGAATGTTCCTAAAAATTACTATTTAACCCAGATTCCTCTAAGTCCCTATATTTAAAGTATATGTCCTTAAGATCAATCAATCAAAAAATCAATCAGTCAATGCATTTATTTAAAGAAAACACAGAGAAAATTACAAAACATTAGAGCCCCCACAAAGGCTCTTTGGCTTGTTAGACTTGGAGACTAAACATAACATTAAATAATAGCTCTAAAATCAAACGGAAGGACAAGGAGAAGAAAAAAAGGAAAAAATAGAAAAAGACCCAAAAAAATTAAACAACAACAACAAAAACTACCATGCCATTCAAAATGAATGATTTAAAAAATTAAAAGGGAGAGATAGAGGGGGAAAAGAGAAGGGAGGAGAGAAATAACTCTCTAGGTATAAAAGGTGGTCGGTTAGCTTTTTTTAAATTGTCCAGAAGAATGACATAGCCGAATTTTAACTGATAGGGAATTTCATTTGGAGGTGCAACATGAAATTGGATTAAAATCTGATTTTATGGTTTTTGTTTTATGAATGAAAATATCCATCTCATTTCCAACTGAAAAAGAAACACAACATTCCTTTTGCAGTTTAGAATTTAAAAGATATAACTGTTTGAAGAAGTTAAGGAGGAGTCCATGAAAATTCTTAAAAATAAAACAAGAGGAAAGGAAGATGTATGAGGATTGACCATCTAATAGTTTCATTTTGAGCTGGCCTGTTACCTCAGATGCTAATGTAATTGCTCTGTTATATATTTCGAAAACAGAGAAGGTAAAAGAATAGAATGTTGATGGCCATAAGGTGTGACAGTGCTACTTTTATGGTTGAATGAGAGAGTGAAAGAGGATCTTTAATATTGAACCAGGGAAACAATGACGAAGCTTCCGAAGAGCCCCCAGGTTTCTGGAGAGCTTTGGTTTCACATGAGCACAATGATGTTGGAAAGAAAGATTTTTTCGCCCAATAAAATACCCAGGAATCAAACATATCTATCAGGGGGGCGAGTTATATGAAGGTGGAAATAGTTTGAACCAAAGGACAAGAGGTACCTGATCTGGAAAAATAAGTATACTAAATTTAGCTAGATTTAATACAAGGTGATTTGCATCAAATCAAGTAAAGATTCTTATCAAGTATTGAAACATAAAGGTTCTTTCTATAAAAGAATGCACTTTCTTGATAAGAGAAGAATCCTTAATTTCTGAAAAACCAAGAGTACTATTCTCAGCAAATACAAATAGCACTGGGTCTTGAGCTGCCTCACTAGGTGGAATAAAATTGTGATCACAAATACTACAGTAATTTAGTTTGCTCAGATAAAATAATGTAAAGATCATTGATGGATATAAGAAATAAAACAGGTCCTAGGATAGACCCTTGAGGGACACCAAAATAAACAAGGATTTGATCTTGAAGCTTAAGGTCAATAGTGATAAACCTTTCAGATAAATAAGTTTCAAACCAATGATAACTGTTTCTCCGGAGGCCTATGTGTTCCATTTTAGAGAGTAGGATAGTTTGTGATATGCGGTCAAACGCTTTCCTGACATCATCTAAAATTTCAGCTGGAATTCTACCCTCATCAAGTGCCTTTTGAATCAACTTCAGCAAGACCATGCAAGCATGTTCTGTTGAGTGTTTTGGGTGAAACCCCAAACTGATTGTAATGGAAAAATAGTTTTTTATGACAAGAAGTGATTATCCCATAAAATAGGGTAATCTACTAAAATGGAAGTCATCACTTAAGGGTCTATGGCAGAGACTGCAGGAAGGAAGAAGAAAGCGCTATTAAGGAGAAAAAACTTGCAGGAAGATTGCAGGAAGGAAGAAGAAAGAGCTATTAAGAAAAAAAACGTGCAGGAAGAATGCAGAGAATGCAGGAAGGAAGAATAAAGAGATATTGAGGAGAAAAACATGCTAGGAAAATGTAGAGAATACAGGAAGGAAGAAGAAAGAGATATTAAGGAGAAACAACAAACAGGAAGAATGCAGAAAATGAAGGAAGGAAGAAGAAAGAGCTATTAAGGAGAAACAAGTAAAATTCGAACACATAAGGATCATTGGCAGCGACTGCAGGAAGGAAGAAGAAAGAGCTTTAAGGAGAAAACAACATGCAAGAAGAATACAAAAAGGAAGAAAAAAAAACTATTAAGGACAAAAACATGCAGGAAGAATGAGGAGAATACAGGAATGAAGAAGAAGGGGCTATTAAGGAGAAAAAGGTGGAAGTCGATCACATAAAGCTCTATGGCAGAGAAAGCAGGAAGGAAGAAGAGAGAGCTATTAAGGAGAAAAAAACCTGCAGAGCAAAAAGAAGAACAACGTTTAGCCATCCTCCACTGACAATTACAGAATTTTATAAACTTGCCCGCCTCTTTTTTCAACATAATCCAAAATATGATAATAACAATTTTGTTAAAAAGAAACTTTCTCTGGATATCCCCAAAAATCCTTACCATACCTTGGATTCTATTGAGTCCCTGCATTCAAATAACTGTCTTTGAAAGAAGAGATTTTCCTCTAAAATATGATAATCTCTAGGTGAAAGCCCAGTCGACAGCAATATATGGCCGATTATGCAGGAAGAAAGAGAAAATAAAAAAGAAACAAAGAAAAAAAAATATACACACTAAAAAAGAAAATGACAAGCAGCCCTCCTCACTAACTGTAAACACACGAATTTTTAAACTTACCAGTAGTATCTTATATAAAGCTTTCACACCTACATTCAAACCTACAAGACCATACACAGTTTCACACCTACATTCACACCTACAAGAATATGCTCAAAAGTGTAATAGATTTCAAGCGAACATTCACGCCTACAAGAATATGGTCAAAAGTGTATACAATATGAACGGTACATTGGAATTGTGCAAGAAAAACCCACATTTTTTAATTGTTTGATTGACGTGTTTGGGGAGATTACGTTCCTTGGCACCTTTTCAGAGCATGTACTTATGGATACCTTTCCATGCAAGATGGGTAAACATGCTTTTACAATCGGAAGTGTTTGATTAACATTTGCAAAAGGGGGTAATGGGATTTGCGAATTGGAGTGTAGGATTTGACTTGAAATAAAAATTTTTAACAAGAAATGACCGAAAAGTGTTTTGGAGGAGATGGGGTGATTGTGTACTGTATAATACACAAGTGATGTTTTGGACAGTGTTGTCAATTTTAAATAGTTTAGAAATAAAAAAATTTTGAGGGAGATGGGTTGCATGGAGGGTTGAGTTGCACGAGGGCTCAGTTAAAGGGGGTACAGTTACACGGGGGTTTAGTTAAATGGGGTCGAGTTGCACGAGGGTTCAGTAGCACGAGGGTTCAGTTTTTCGAGGATTCAGTAGAACGGGGGTTCAATTGTACGGGGTTTCGGTTATACAGGGGTTCAGTTACATGGGGGGTTCAGTTGCACGGGGGTTAAGTTAAATAGGGCTTGAGTTGCACGGGGGTTGAGTTGAACGAGGGTTCAGTTGCACGAGGGTTCAGTAGCACGGGGGTTCAGTTGTACAGGGTTTCGGTCATACAGGGGTTCAGTTACATGGGGGGTTCAGTTGCACGGGGGTTTAGTTAAATGGGGCTTTGGGAGCACGCACGAAATTATGTAACTCAACATCCGTTTTTTATTCGTCCTTGAAAAACTGTATAAAAGTGTTTTGATGGAGATGGGTTGCATGGAGGGTTGAGTTGCACGAGGGTTCAGTTAAAGGGGGTACAATTACACGGGGATTTTGTTAAATGGGCTCGAGTTGCACGAGGGTTCAGTAGCATGATGGTTCAGTAGCACGGGGGTTCAGTTGTACGGGGTTTCGGTTATACAGGGGTTCAGTTACATGGGGGGTTCAGTTGCACGGGGGTTTAGTTAAATGGGGCTTGAGTTGCACGGGGGTTGAGTTGCACGAGGGTTCAGCAGCACGGGGGTTCAGTTGTACGGGTTTTCGGTTATGCAGGGGTTCAGTTACATGGGGGGTTCAGTTGCACGGGGGTTTAGTTAAATGGGGCTTTGGGAGCACGCACGAAATTATGTAACTCAACATCCGTTTTTTATTCGTCCTTGAAAAACTGTATTAAAGTGTTTTGATGGAGATGGGTTGCATGGAGGGTTGAGTTGCACGAGGGTTCAGTTAAAGGGGGTACAGTTACACGGGGATTTAGTTAAATGGGCTCGATTTGCACGAGGGTTCAGTAGCACGAGGGTTCAGTAGCACGGGGGTTCAGTTGTACGGGGTTTCGGTTATACAGGGGTTCAGTTACATGGGGGGTCTCAGTTGCATGGGGGGTTTAGTTAAATGGGGCTTGAGTTGCACGGGAGTTGAGTTGCACGAGGGTTCAGTTGCACGGGGCTTCAGTTACATGCGGATTCAGTTACACGGGGTTTAGTTAAATGTGGTTGAGTTGCATAGTCTCGTTGGAAAAAATTGGAGTTCAAACTTAAACAGTTCTATTAAGAGCTATTGCTATGGAAATGGCTCATTTTTGAATCGAAACTATGCTTTTTTGACTGAAGATACACATTTGGATCAGAAAATGTGAAAATGTACACAATTGAAACAGAGAAGTGTGTTTTGACGATATTTTCTATAATTTCGTCTGAAAAATAGGAGTTCACGCTTAAAAAGTTCTATTAAGAGCTATTTTTATGGAAATGGTTCATTTTTGAACCAAAACTACGCTTTTCTGACTGAAGATATACATTATAATCAGAAAATTGTGTATTGATAGTATTTTCTATAGTCTCATTGGAAAGATTGGAGTTCATACTTAAACAATTCTATCAAGAGAAATGGCTCATTTTTGAATCGAAGTTTTGTGGTGCTTTACCTTGTCACAGCTACATTCTCATGATTTTTCAAAGTTCATTTTGGATTTCTTTCGTTGAAATGCAAGAGTTGGAATATTTCAGTAGTGACTTGTTGTGCTTTACCTTGTCTGTTTTGTTGTGCTTTACCTTGTCACAGTTACATTCTGTTGATTTTCATAGTTCATTTTGAATTTCTTTCATTGAAATGCAAGAGTTGGAATATTTCAGTAGTGTTTTGTTGTGCTTTACCTTGTCACAGTTACATTCTGTTGATTTTTCAAAGTTCATTTTGGATTTCTTTCGTGAAATGCAAGAATTGGAATATTTCAGTAGTGTCTTGTCGTGGTTTACCTTGTCACAGCTACATTCTCATGATTTTTCAAAGTTCATTTTGAATTTCTGTCGTGAAATGCAAGAGTTGGAATATTTCAGTAGTGACTTGTTATGCTTTACCTTGTCACAGTTACATTCTTTTGATTTTTCGAAGTTCATTTTGAATTTCTGTCGTGAAATGCAAGAGTTGGAATGTTTCAGTAGTGTTTTGTTGTGCTTTACCTTGTCACAGTTACATTCTGTTGAGTTTCATAGTACATTTTGAATTTCTTTCATTGAAATGCAAGAGTTGGAATGTTTCAGTAGTTTTTTGTTGTGCTTTACCTTGTCACAGTTACATTCTGTTGATTTTCATAGTTCATTTGGAATTTTTTTCATTGAAATGCAAGAGTTGGAATATTTCAGTAGTGTTTTGTTGTGCTTTACCTTGTCACAGTTACATTCTTTTGATTTTTCGAAGTTCATTTTGAATTTCTGTCGTGAAATGCAAGAGTTGGAATATTTCAATAGTGTTTTGTTGTGCTTTACCTTGTCACAGTTACATTCTGTTGATTTTCATAGTTCATTTTGAATTTCTTTCATTGAAATGCAAGAGTTGGAATATTTCAGTAGTGTTTTGTTGTGCTTTACCTTGTCACTGTTACATTCTCTTAATTTTTCAAAGTTCATTTTGGATTTCTTTCGTGAAATGCAAGAATTGGAATATTTCAGTAGTGTCTTGTCGTGGTTTACCTTGTCACAGCTACATTCTCTTGATTTTTCGAAGTTCATTTTGAATTTCTGTCGTGAAATGCAAGAGTTGGAATATTTCAGTAGTGTTTTGTTGTGCTTTACCTTGTCACAGTTACATTCTGTTTATTTTCATAGTTCATTTTCAATTTCTTTCATTGAAATGCAAGAGTTGGAATATTTCAGTAGTGTTTTGTTGTGCTTTACCTTGTCACAGTTACATTCTGTTGATTTTCATAGTTCATTTTGAATTTCTTTCATTGAAATGCAAGAGTTGGTTATATTTCAGTAGTGTTTTGTTGTGCTTTACCTTGTCACAGTTACATTCTCTTAATTTTCAAAGTTCATTTTGAATTTCTTTCGTGAAATGCAAGAATTGAAATATTTCAGTAGTGTCTTGTCGTGGTTTACCTTGTCACAGCTACATTCTCATGATTTTTCAAAGTTCATTTTGAATTTCTGTCGTGAAATGCAAGAGTTGGAATATTTCAGTAGTGACTTGTTGTGCTTTACTTTGTCACAGTTGCATTCTCTTGATTTTTCGAAGTTCATTTTGAATTTCTGTCGTGAAATGCAAGAGTTGGAATATTTCAGTAGTGTTTTGTTGTGCTTTACCTTGTCAAAATTACATTCTGTTGATTTTCATAGTTCATTTTGAATTTCTTTCATTGAAATGCAAGAGTTGGAATATTTCAGTAGTGTTTTGTTGTGCTTTACCTTGTCACGGTTACATTCTCTTAATTTTTCAAAGTTCATTTTGAATTTCTTTCGTGAAATGCAAGAATTGGAATATTTCAGTAGTGTCTTGTCGTGGTTTACCTTGTCACGGCTACATTCTCATGATTTTTCAAAGTTCATTTTGGATTTATTTCGTTGAAATGCAAGAGTTGGAATATTTCAGTAGTGACTTTTTGTGCTTTACCTTGTCACAGTTACATTCTGTTGGTTTTCATAGTTCATTTTGAATTTCTTTCATTGAAATGCAAGAGTTGGAATATTTCAGTAGTGTTTTGTTGTTCTTTACCTTGTCACAGTTACATTCTCTTAATTTTTCAAAGTTCATTTTGAATTTTTGTCGTGAAATGCAAGAATTGGAATATCGTTTTTTCAACTGAAAGTAAAGAGCAACATCAAAACTTAAACCTTGGATACACAATACAGATACTTTATTCAAGAAATTATGAAAAAATCGCAAGTAAGTAACAAACTCTTTCTTGAATTCCCCATTTGGATGCACAATACAAAAATTTAATTCAAGAAATTATGGAAAAAAAATGTAAGTAAGTAAGTAACAAACTCTATGCTTTTTCTGCATCAATTGTCGGATATGTTGAATAAAATATGCAAAGTCGACATAGCTTTATTTCATTTTTTAAGGTTAATTTGGACGAGTTTACGTGCGCGCACGTAACCTCGCCTAAATTAACCTTAAAAATAAAATATAGCTATGTCGACTTTGCATATTTTATTCAACATATCCGACAATTGATGCAGAAAAAGCTTAGAGTTTGTTACTTACTTACTTAAATTTTTTTCCATAATTTCTTGAATTAAATTTCTTTATTGTGCATCCAAATGGGGAATTCAAGAAAGAGTTTGTTACTTACTTGCGATTTTTTCATAATTTCTTGAATAAAGTATCTGTATTGTGTATCCAAGGTTTAAGTTTTGATGTTGCTCCTTACTTTCAGTTGAAGAAACGATATTCCAATTCTTGCATTTCACGAAAGAAATTCAAAATGAACTTTGAAAAATTAAGAGAATGTAACTGTGACAAGGTAAAGCACAACAAAACACTACTGAAATATTCCAACTCTTGCATTTCAATGAAAGAAATTCAAAATGAACTATGTAAATCAACAGAATGTAACTGTGACAAGGTAAAGCACAACAAAACACTACTGAAATATTCCAACTCTTGCATTTCACGACAGAAATTCAAAATGAACTTCGAAAAATCAAGAGAATGTAACTGTGACAAGGTAAAGCACAACAAGTCACTACTGAAATATTCCAACCCTTGCATTTCACGACAGAAATTCAAAATGAACTTTGAAAAATCATGAGAATGTAGCTGTGACAAGGTAAACCACGACATGACACTACTGAAATATTCCAATTCTTGCATTTCACGAAAGAAATTCAAAATGAACTTTGAAAAATTAAGAGAATGTAACTGTGACAAGGTAAAGCACAACAAAACACTACTGAAATATTCCAACTCTTGCATTTCAATGAAAGAAATTCATTTGAACTATGAAAATCAACAGAATGTAACTGTGACAAGGTAAAGCACAACAAAACACTACTGAAATATTCCAACTCTTGCATTTCCCGACAGAAATTCAAAATGAACTTCGAAAAAACAAGAGAATGTAACTGTGACAAGGTAAAGCACAACAAGTCACTACTGAAATATTCCAACTCTTGCATTTCACGACAGAAATTCAAGATGAACTTTGAAAAATCATGAGAATGTAGCTGTGACAAGGTAAACCACGACAAGACACAACTGAAATATTCCAATTCTTGCATTTCACGAAAGAAATTCAAAATGAACTTTGAAAAATTAAGAGAATGTAACTGTGACAAGGTAAAGCACAACAAAACACTACTGAAATATTCCAACTCTTGCATTTCAATGAAAGAAATTCAAAATGAACTATGAAAATCAACAGAATGTAACTGTGATAAGGTAAAGCACAACAAAACACTACTGAAATATTCCAACTCTTGCATTTCACGACAGAAATTCAAAATGAACTTCGAAAAATCAAGAGAATGTAACTGTGACAAGGTAAAGCACAACAAGTCACTACTGAAATATTCCAACTCTTGCATTTCACGACAGAAATTCAAAATGAACTTTGAAAAATCATAAGAATGTAGCTGTGACAAGGTAAACCACGACATGACACTACTGAAATATTCCAATTCTTGCATTTCACGAAAGAAATTCAAAATGAACATTGAAAAATTAAGAGAATGTAACTGTGACAAGGTAAAGCACAACAAAACACTACTGAAATATTCCAACTCTTGCATTTCAATGAAAGAAATTCAAAATAAACTATGAAAATCAACAGAATGTAACTGTGACAAGGTAAAGCACAACAAAACACTACTGAAATATTCCAACTCTTGCATTTCACGACAGAAATTCAAAATGAACTTCGAAAAATCAAGAGAATGTAACTGTGACAAGGTAAAGCACAACAAGTCACTACTGAAATATTCCAACTCTTGCATTTCAACGAAAGAAATCCAAAATGAACTTTGAAAAATCATGAAAATGTAGCTGTGACAAGGTAAACCACGACAAGACACTACTTAAATATTCCAATTCTTGCATTTCGCGAAAGAAATTCAAAATGAACTTTGAAAAATTAAGAGAATGTAACTGTGACAAGGTAAAGCACAACAAAACACTACTGAAATATTCCAACTCTTGCATTTTACGACAGAAATTCAAAATGAACTTCGAAAAATCAAGAGAATTTAACTGTGACAAGGTAAAGCACAACAAGTCACTACTGAAATATTCCAACTCTTGCATTTCACGACAGAAATTCAAAATGAACTTTGAAAAATCATGAGAATGTAGCTGTGACAAGGTAAACCACGACAAGACACTACTGAAATATTCCAATTCTTGCATTTCACGAAAGAAATTCAAAAATGAACTTTGAAAAATTAAGAGAATGTAAACGTGACAAGGTAAAGCACAACAAAACACTACTGAAATATTCCAACTCTTGCATTTTACGACAGAAATTCAAAATGAACTTCGAAAAATCAAGAGAATTTAACTGTGACAAGGTAAAGCACAACAAGTCACTACTGAAATATTCCAACTCTTGCATTTCACGACAGAAATTCAAAATGAACTTTGAAAAATCATGAGAATGTAGCTGTGACAAGGTAAACCACGACAAGACACTACTGAAATATTCCAATTCTTGCATTTCACGAAACAAATTCAAAGTGAACTTTGAAAAATTAAGAGAATGTAACCGTGACAAGGTAAAGCACAACAAAACACTACTGAAATATTCCAACTCTTGCATTTCAATGAAAGAAATTTAAAATGAACTATGAAAATCAACAGAATGTAACTGTGACAAGGTAAAGCACAACAAAACACTACTGAAATATTCCAACTCTTGCATTTCACGACAGAAATTCAAAATGAACTTCGAAAAATCAAGAGAATGTAACTGTGACAAGGTAAAGCACAACAAGTCACTACTGAAATATTCCAACTCTTGCATTTCAACGAAAGAAATCCAAAATGAACTTTGAAAAATCATGAAAATGTAGCTTTGACAAGGTAAACCACGACAAGACACTACTTAAATATTCCAATTCTTGCATTTCGCGAAAGAAATTCAAAATGAACTTTGAAAAATTAAGAGAATGTAACTGTGACAAGGTAAAGCACAACAAAACACTACTGAAATATTCCAACTCTTGCATTTTACGACAGAAATTCAAAATGAACTTCGAAAAATCAAGAGAATTTAACTGTGACAAGGTAAAGAACAACAAGTCACTAAAGAAATATTCCAACTCTTGCATTTCACGACAGAAATTCAAAATGAACTTTGAAAAATCATGAGAATGTAGCTGTGACAAGGTAAACCACGACAAGACACTACTGGAATATTCCAATTCTTGCATTTCACGAAAGAAATTCAAAAATGAACTTTGAAAAATTAAGAGAATGTAACCGTGACAAGGTAAAGCACAACAAAACACTACTGAAATATTCCAACTCTTGCATTTTACGACAGAAATTCAAAATGAACTTCGAAAAATCAAGAGAATTTAACTGTGACAAGGTAAAGAGCAACAAGTCACTAAAGAAATATTCCAACTCTTGCATTTCACGACAGAAATTCAAAATGAACTTTGAAAAATCATGAGAATGTAGCTGTGACAAGGTAAACCACGACAAGACACTACTGAAATATTCCAATTCTTGCATTTCACGAAACAAATTCAAAATGAACTTTGAAAAATTAAGAGAATGTAACTGTGACAAGGTAAAGCACAACAAAACACTACTGAAATATTCCAACTCTTGCATTTCAATGAAAGAAATCCATTTGAACAATGAAAATCAACAGAATTTAACTGTGACAAGGTAAAGCACAACAAAACACTACTGAAATATTCCAACTCTTGCATTTCACGACAGAAATTCAAAATGAACTTCGAAAAATCAAGAGCATGTAACTGTGACAAGGTAAAGCACAACAAGTCACTACTGAAATATTCCAACTCTTGCATTTCAACGAAAGAAATCCAAAATGAACTTTGAAAAATCATGAGAATGTAGCTTTGACAAGGTAAACCACGACAAGACACTACTGAAATATTCCAATTCTTGCATTTCACGAAATAAATTCAAAATAAACTCTGAAAAATTAAGAGAATGTAACTGTGACAAGGTAAAGCACAACAAAACACTACTGAACAAAATGAATTTTGAAAAATCATGAGAATGTAGCTGTGACAAGGTAAACCACGACAAGACACTACTGAAATATTCCAATTCTTGTATTTCACGAAAGAAATTCAAAATGAACTTTGAAAAATTAAGATAATGTAACTATGACAAGGTAAAGCACAACAAAACACTACTGAAATATTCCAACTCTTGCATTTCAATGAAAGAAATAAAAAATGAACTATGAAAATCAACAGAATGTAACTGTGACAAGGTAAAGCACAACAAAACACTACTGAACAAAATGAATTTTGAAAAATCATGAGAATGTAGCTGTGACAAGGTAAACCACGACAAGACACAACTGAAATATTCCAATTCTTGCATTTCACGAAAGAAATTCAAAATGAACTTTGAAAAATTAAGAGAATGTAACTGTGACAAGGTAAAGCACAACAAAACACTACTGAAATATTCCAACCCTTGCATTTCAATGAAAGAAATTCAAAATGAACTATGAAAATCAACAGAATGTAACTGTGATAAGGTAAAGCACAACAAAACACTACTGAAATATTCCAACTCTTGCATTTCACGACAGAAATTCAAAATGAACTTCGAAAAATCAAGAGAATGTAACTATGACAAGGTAAAGCACAACAAGTCACTACTGAAATATTCCAACTCTTGCATTTCACGACAGAAATTCAAAATGAACTTTGAAAAATCATAAGAATGTAGCTGTGACAAGGTAAACTACGACATGACACTACTGAAATATTCCAATTCTTGCATTTCACGAAAGAAATTCAAAATGAACTTTGAAAAATTAAGAGAATGTAACTGTGACAAGGTAAAGCACAACAAAACACTACTGAAATATTCCAACTCTTGCATTTCAATGAAAGAAATTCAAAATAAACTATGAAAATCAACAGAATGTAACTGTGACAAGGTAAAGCACAACAAAACACTACTGAAATATTCCAACTCTTGCATTTCACGACAGAAATTCAAAATGAACTTCGAAAAATCAAGAGAATGTAACTGTGACAAGGTAAAGCACAACAAGTCACTACTGAAATATTCCAACTCTTGCATTTCAACGAAAGAAATCCAAAATGAACTTTGAAAAATCATGAAAATGTAGCTGTGACAAGGTAAACCACGACAAGACACTACTTAAATATTCCAATTCTTGCATTTCGCGAAAGAAATTCAAAATGAACTTTGAAAAATTAAGAGAATGTAACTGTGACAAGGTAAAGCACAACAAAACACTACTGAAATATTCCAACTCTTGCATTTTACGACAGAAATTCAAAATGAACTTCGAAAAATCAAGAGAATTTAACTGTGACAAGGTAAAGCACAACAAGTCACTACTGAAATATTCCAACTCTTGCATTTCACGACAGAAATTCAAAATGAACTTTGAAAAATCATGAGAATGTAGCTGTGACAAGGTAAACCACGACAAGACACTACTGAAATATTCCAATTCTTGCATTTCACGAAAGAAATTCAAAAATGAACTTTGAAAAACTAAGAGAATGTAACCGTGACAAGGTAAAGCACAACAAAACACTACTGAAATATTCCAACTCTTGCATTCGACGACAGAAATTCAAAATGAACTTCGAAAAATCAAGAGAATTTAACTGTGACAAGGTAAAGCACAACAAGTCACTACTGAAATATTCCAACTCTTGCATTTCACGACAGAAATTCAAAATGAACTTTGAAAAATCATGAGAATGTAGCTGTGACAAGGTAAACCACGACAAGACACTACTGAAATATTCCAATTCTTGCATTTCACGAAACAAATTCAAAATGAACTTTGAAAAATTAAGAGAATGTAACCGTGACAAGGTAAAGCACAACAAAACACTACTGAAATATTCCAACTCTTGCATTTCAATGAAAGAAATTTAAAATGAACTATGAAAATCAACGGAATGTAACTGTGACAAGGTAAAGCACAACAAGTCACTACTGAAATATTCCAACTCTTGCATTTCAACGAAAGAAATCCAAAATGAACTTTGAAAAATCATGAAAATGTAGCTGTGACAAGGTAAACCACGACAAGACACTACTTAAATATTCCAATTCTTGCATTTCGCGAAAGAAATTCAAAATGAACTTTGAAAAATTAAGAGAATGTAACTGTGACAAGGTAAAGCACAACAAAACACTACTGAAATATTCCAACTCTTGCATTTTACGACAGAAATTCAAAATGAACTTCGAAAAATCAAGAGAATTTAACTGTGACAAGGTAAAGCACAACAAGTCACTACTGAAATATTCCAACTCTTGCATTTCACGACAGAAATTCAAAATGAACTTTGAAAAATCATGAGAATGTAGCTGTGACAAGGTAAACCACGACAAGACACTACTGAAATATTCCAATTCTTGCATTTCACGAAAGAAATTCAAAAATGAACTTTGAAAAACTAAGAGAATGTAACCGTGACAAGGTAAAGCACAACAAAACACTACTGAAATATTCCAACTCTTGCATTCGACGACAGAAATTCAAAATGAACTTCGAAAAATCAAGAGAATTTAACTGTGACAAGGTAAAGAACAACAAGTCACTACTGAAATATTCCAACTCTTGCATTTCACGACAGAAATTCAAAATGAACTTTGAAAAATCATGAGAATGTAGCTGTGACAAGGTAAACCACGACAAGACACTACTGAAATATTCCAATTCTTGCATTTCACGAAACAAATTCAAAATGAACTTTGAAAAATTAAGAGAATGTAACCGTGACAAGGTAAAGCACAACAAAACACTACTGAAATATTCCAACTCTTGCATTTCAATGAAAGAAATTTAAAATGAACTATGAAAATCAACGGAATGTAACTGTGACAAGGTAAAGCACAACAAAACACTACTGAAATATTCCAACTCTTGCATTTCACGACAGAAATTCAAAATGAACTTCGAAAAATCAAGAGAATGTAACTGTGACAAGGTAAAGCACAACAAGTCAATACTGAAATATTCCAACTCTTGCATTTCAACGAAAGAAATCCAAAATGAACTTTGAAAAATCATGAAAATGTAGCTGTGACAAGGTAAACCACGACAAGACACTACTTAAATATTCCAATTCTTGCATTTCGCGAAAGAAATTCAAAATGAACTTTGAAAAATAAAGAGAATGTAACCGTGACAAGGTAAAGCACAACAAAACACTACTGAAATATTCCAACTCTTGCATTTTACGACAGAAATTCAAAATGAACTTCGAAAAATCAAGAGAATTTAACTGTGACAAGGTAAAGCACAACAAGTCACTACTGAAATATTCCAACTCTTGCATTTCACGACAGAAATTCAAAATGAACTTTGAAAAATCATGAGAATGTAGCTGTGACAAGGTAAACCACGACAAGACACTACTGAAATATTCCAATTCTTGCATTTCACGAAAGAAATTCAAAAATGAACTTTGAAAAATAAAGAGAATGTAACCGTGACAAGGTAAAGCACAACAAAACACTACTGAAATATTCCAACTCTTGCATTTTACGACAGAAATTCAAAATGAACTTCGAAAAATCAAGAGAATTTAACTGTGACAAGGTAAAGAACAACAAGTCACTACTGAAATATTCCAACTCTTGCATTTCACGACAGAAATTCAAAATGAACTTTGAAAAATCATGAGAATGTAGCTGTGACAAGGTAAACCACGACAAGACACTACTGAAATATTCCAATTCTTGAATTTCACGAAACAAATTCAAAATGAACTTTGAAAAATTAAGAGAATGTAACCGTGACAAGGTAAAGCACAACAAAACACTACTGAAATATTCCGACTCTTGCATTTCACGATAAAAATTCAAAATGAACTTCGAAAAATCAAGAGAATGTAACTGTGACAAGGTAAAGCACAACAAGTCACTACTGAAATATTCCAACTCTTGCATTTCAAACGAAAGAAATCCAGAATGAACTTTGAAAAATCATGAGAATGTAGCCGTGACAAGGTAAACCACGACAAGACACTACTGAAATATTCCAATTCTTGCATTTCACGAAAGAAATTCAAAATGAACTTTGAAAAATTAAGAGAATGTAACTGTGACAAGGTAAAGCACGACAAAACACTACTGAAATATTCCAACTCTTGCATTTCACGACAGAAATTCAAAATGAACTTTGAAAAATCATGAGAATGTAGCTGTGACAAGGTAAACCACGACAAGACACTACTGAAATATTCCAATTCTTGCATTTCACGAAAGAAATTCAAAATGAACTTTGAAAAATTAAGAGAATGTAACTGTGACAAGGTAAAGCACAACAAAACACTACTGAAATATTCCAACTCATGCATTTCAATGAAAGAAATTCAAAATGAACTATGAAAATCAACAGAATGTAACTGTGACAAGGTAAAGCACAACAAAAAACTACTGAAATATTCCAACTCTTGCATTTCACGACAGAAATTCAAAATGAACTTCGAAAAATCAAGAGAATGTAACTGTGACAAGGTAAAGCACAACAAGTCACTACTGAAATATTCCAACTCTTGCATTTCACGAAAGAAATTCAAAATGAACTTTGAAAAATCATGAGAATGTAGCTGTGACAAGGTAAACCACGACAAGACACTACTGAAATATTCCAATTCTTGCATTTCACGAAAGAAATTCAAAATGAACTTCGAAAAATCAAGAGAATGTAACTGTGACAAGGTAAAGCACAACAAGTCACTACTGAAATATTCCAACTCTTGCATTTCACGACAAAAATTCAAAATGAACTTCGAAAAATCAAGAGAATGTAACTGTTTTTTTCCAACGAGACTATGCAACTCAACCACATTTAACTAAACCCCGTGTAACTGAATCCGCATGTAACTGAAGCCCCGTGCAACTGAACCCTCGTGCAACTCAACTCCCGTGCAACTCAAGCCCCATTTAACTAAACCCCCCGTGCAACTGAACCCCCCATGTAACTGAACCCCTGTATAACCGAAACCCCGTACAACTGAACCCGCGTGCTACTGAACCCTCGTGCTACTGAACCCTCGTGCAACTCGAGCCCATTTAACTAAATCCCCGTGTAACTGTACCCCCTTTAACTGAACCCTCGTGCAACTCAACCCTCCATGCAACCCATCTCCATCAAAACACTTTTATACAGTTTTTCAAGGACGAATAAAAAACGGATGTTGAGTTACATAATTTCGTGCGTGCTCCCAAAGCCCCATTTAACTAAACCCCCGTGCAACTGAACCCCCCATGTAACTGAACCCCTGTATAACCGAAACCCCGTACAACTGAACCCCCGTGCTACTGAACCCTCGTGCTACTGAACCCTCGTGCAACTCGAGCCCATTTAACTAAATCCCCGTGTAACTGTACCCCCTTTAACTGAACCCTCGTGCAACTCAACCCTCCATGCAATCCATCTCCATCAAAACACTTTTATACAGTTTTTTAAGGACGAATAAAAAACGGATGTTGAGTTACATAATTTCGTGCGTGCTCCCTAAGCCCCATTTAACTAAACCCTGTATTTAGATAAATACCATTGACAAAAGTGATTTCCCCTTAAAATAGGATAGTCTCTTTATAAGAGGAAGCCTAGTGCACAGGCTTCTATGGCTGAGGATGCAGGAAGAAAGAAAAAAAAAACAAAAAAAACAAACAAAACAAAACACACACACACGCTAAAAAGGAAAATTACAAGCAGCAACCCTCCACTGATTGTACATGCACCAGTTTGTAAACTTACCCGTCTCTTCTTTTGTCAATATAATCTACAACATGAGAATAATAATTTTGTCTGAAATCGTTATTATATTCGTAAATCTGTGATTTTGGTCGCTGCCAGTGTGTATAATACTTGGGCCTTCTCTTCGGCTGTTCAACCAAAGCAGCTACTGGAATTTCATCTTCCAAAGGTCCCTCAGCAGGTGGGGCTTCAGTAGCTGGAGCCTCTCCTTCAAGAGCTGGCACTGTGTCTTCACTCATTTTCACAACTAAAAAAGGAGAATTAATTAATGTCAAAACTTTTTGAAAAATTATGTATTTACGATTACCGAGTAAACCCTTTCTCTTGTTTTCCATACGTAGTTGAATCTGGAATACATCTTTCGGAATACAACAGTTCGTGGTAACGAACTGTGAGTAAGGAGCGACCCGGCTCAATGGTAACCAAAACTCTAGAAAACGGTATTTTGATACAAATAGATACATCAAAAGAATTGAATTTGAATGCTGATTTCAAATATATAAGTTTCATCAAGTTTAATCTTACCCATCAAAAGTTACGCGCCTGAGAAAATTTGGCTGATTTTCGAAAAAAGGGGGAAAGACCCCCTAAAAGTTACAGAACCTTAATGAAAATCACACCATCATATTCTGCGTATCAGAGAACCATACTGTAAAGGTTTCAAGCTCCTATCTACAAAAATGTGGAATTTTGCATTTTTTGCCAGAAGAAAGATCACGGGTGCGTGTTTATTTGTTTTTTTTTTTCCCAGGGGTGATCGTATCGACCCAGTGGTCCTAGAATACCGTGGGAGGGCTCATTGGAATGAAAATAAAAGTTTTAGTGCCCTTTTTAAGTGACCAAAAAAATGGAGGGCAACTAGGCCCCCTCCGACGCTCATTTTTTTCCCAAAGTCACCTGATCAAAATTTTGAGATATCTATTTTGTTCAGCATGTTTGAAAATATTATAAGTATGTCTTTTAGGATGACTTAATCCCCCGAAGTTCCCGGGAGGAGGGCTGAAAGTTATGAACTTTACCCTAAGTTAACATATGGTATTGGTTATTGGGAAGTATACAGTACAGACGTTTTCATAGGAGATTTTTCCTGGTAGCGGAGGGGGGGAGGTCGGGGGTTATGTGGGAGGATCTTATATGAGAGGAGCGTAAAGAGTGAGGCGTTGAGGAGGGGACAGCCCCTTTCATATACGGAATAATTTCTGTTCGTTTTAAGTTTTAATGTCACTTTTTACTTTCAGTTAAAAAAAAACTTGTTTTTTTTATTAAATTAAATGACCTACATTTTCGTTTACGATTATATGATATATATCGAAAAATAAAATATATAAATTTAAAAAATAAAAATGACAGCGTTTTTATATTTGATGTGTGTCAAAAAGTACTTCATGAGTCCGTCAAAAGTACAATATGTGCCAAGATAGTCATGACTGCCATATTTTACTTTATCTGAAGATGGCTGGGGATTTTTAATTTGTATTTTATTTGACTTCAGTATAGGAATATTACCAAACTATTGTTTTGTAATTTATAAACTCTTCTAAACATTTTTAGGAAGTAGGGGTCCATCCCCTCTAAACAGTATATTGTATTTGGGCCATATTTCTTAGCCAACAGGTTCTTAGCCATTGTTAGCCAACAGGCTCTGAGCTTTACAAGAATTTTCGGTCTTCAAGGGGGCTTTGTAAGAGGAGACTTTGTAAATTGTGACATGCAATTAAAATGACAATAATTTTTATATCTAGAAGAATATTAGATAACAAATAGAATTTATCAAATTAAAATAAATAGCACTAAGCACAGTGCCTGTAATTTTTAAAATACACTCAGTGAAACATAAATCATAAAGATGTAATGAAACCAGACAGCATACTGCCCACAACTTCTTGGAAAGAAGGGGGCTATCTGCCCGAAAAGGATTTTTACATGAATTGTTTTAATATTTTTACAGCAAATCCCTGTGTATTCAATTTGCAATTCAGGACAAAAATTCACAAGCCATTTAGGATAAAAATATTCATTATAAATTAAACTTATTACTTAAACCCACGTAAAAAAACAAACCTTTTTACATGAGTGGTAATTACGTAAGCAATTACCACTCATGGCACTGACGCAATACTCGCGATGCAAATCCTTCATGAGAAATGTTGTTTCTTCAAAAGCCAAAATGTCTCTTTTTCAGACAATTTTCCTATCCAAACCCACAAAACATAAAATTGCTATAAAAAATTTCATTTAGCTACTAAATAATAATAATAAAAGTATTGTTGCCTATACAAGTAGCTCATAATGAATATACTACCCTTTTAATTTTTCCAGAGCAAGCTGGAGCAGATACTAAGGCACAGGGAAGAATCTTGACATAGAATATTTTTATCCATGGTGCCATCATTTTCAACACTTGTCTCAGAAGTGACATTTAACTAATAGCAATTTTTTAAATCCTGAATATAGAAGGCCCCAACCCCTAAAATCCACTAAAAGTTTCCACTACCCAACTAGCACCCACCTAAGAATGTAGGACAAATCAAACTTTTCTTTATTTCTTCAGAGAAAAATGACCTCGCCTTTTTTACATCTGATTTTTTAAGCCTGAACTTTTAATCCAGCGAGGAGTGAACGCCGAGTTCCATCTCGATTCCATCTCAAAGTGACACAAACTTGGCGAGCTCATTCTGAGTAAGCAGCAACAAGCTTTCTGTTTAAAAGGTAATTTTCAGACCTAGATCAATATAGTTAGCCTATGAGAGGCTCCCTTAGGTGAAAAAGGCTCCTAATGTTCAGAATGAAATTCCTAAGCCCTTCTGGATCCTGAAGCTTGAAGAAAAATCAGATTAGCAGGGGGCTCAGTATCATCACAAGGTCATGTACATGTAACATTGCCTTAAGCCTAGGCTTTTCAGTTCAGGGAGAGGGGCAAGATGGGATAATTTCCCCTTTGATTTTATTTCCTCTTAGATTTTGGTAAAGGCGGTTTGTTGAACCTCATTGAAAAAAAAAACATTTTTATTTTTTTTTATTTTCCTTAAAAGAAAAATAAAAATTCATTTTAACCAACTACATTTTCGTAACTGACACCCCACCCGCCTCTTTAATGCTGCTATATTTACAGCTCTACTGCCTCTTAGCTGTTTTTGTACAGGGAATTATCCAGCGACCCCTCAAGTCAGTTCTTGATAGTTTAGCTTTCCTATCCCTGAAATTAGCAAATCGTTAACTTAAGTGTTACGACGCTAATCTCAATGATGGCCTATCTCCTGCAAGCGTTAATAAATTAAGGAAAGATTGTAAATCTTTGATTAACTTTTTGTTTAAACCCGGCCTTTTCTATGCCTTTTCATTCAGAAAAGGGTTTTGTAAATGAACAGGATTAGACGTTAAGGCCTTTTTCAACGATTGCATTGTAAAATTTACGATCGGACTGTAGAACTTCAGTTTCCATGAACGGCATAACAGTAAATTTTGGTTTTTATTGACGATCACGGGGATTTTAATTTGGCTTACAGAATCGACAATGACGCTACCAAGAAAGAACTTTTGATTTAATTGTCAGGTCAATCCTTGAAAATGTTTAATTCTGTCGGAATGGAGACACTATTTAAAAAAAAATATTTTATTGCTACTAAAAACCAACAAAGAAAAAAATCTCAGTAAAAAAAAACAAAAAAAAACAAACAACAAACGAGACAAACTTTCTTTTCTCTTTTGAGAGAAAAGAAACGACAAATGGAAAACAACGTGAATATTTCGCCTGTATCCAAACAAGGCGTCTTCAGCACGAAAGAAACAGAAGAGGAACAAAATAATAATAAAAAAAAGAAGCTAAAACTAAAAAACCAATAAAACCACCACCACAAAAAAAATATATATACAATTGGCGCAAACTGATCCACGTAGGGAAAAGATGCTATTATAGAGTTACTTCAGTGAGAACACCAGAGTAACTGAGAAAAAAAAAAAAAAACTGGAAATTACTTTAATTATTCTGTTGCGAAATAATCCTTTTATTGGCTAGTATTGAAGCAAATCGTTTTAGACTAGCAGGTAAAACAGTCCCCTGGTGATTATTTATAATCTTAATTCCCTTATTGACTGTTGATTCACTCCTTAGAAGATTATCATAAATTGGGTCAATATTTAAACTACCAGTGTCCCTATTTATCGAAAGGTTAGCAAACATATGTTTTTTAATTTCAATGGCTTCTCTCGCCCATTGTGTGTAACCCTTATCATTTGAAATAGCTAAGGTCTCATCTAATTTTACAAAGTGATCTGTTTGAAACCAAATATGTTCTGCTAAGGCTGAAGCAAAAGTTTCGGAGGCTTGCTTAATTGTAGGGTTTTTTCTGAATTTCGGTGTTCAATAAACCTTTCAACAAATTGTTGAAAGCTAGCCACGGAACATTAAAAAGCCGTGTATTTGAAAACATACATTTTAAAGAGCATTTTTATAATTTTCTCAGGAATCCTCCCAGCAGGGGGAAGACAATTGTTACCACGACCTTTTTTATTGATGTTTGAACGGAAATATTGGGTTTTATGTTAATTTCTATATATTAAACAAGATGTGGTAACAAACCGTAAATAAGGAAGGACTTGGGCTTATAGTAATCGAAAACTAAAAAAATGGACTGATTATAACACAAATATGAAATTTAGTTTTTCTTCAGTGGTTCTTATCACACATTAAATAAAGAAAAAGTTTGTTGTCACAACCCCCAGAGCTCAGGGGCAAGGGTTGTAAATTATGCCATGGTGCATATAAGGTTTTTATGGAATGGGTGGTTGTATAAACTTCGGATCGGATGGGGCTCATTTGATTGGAGGTCGGAAGTTATACTGCCCTTTTAAGATTCAAAAGTAAATGGAGGGCAAACATTCCCCCTCCCCCCAAGCCCATCATTCCCCAAAAAACGTCCAATCAAAATTTTAATAGAGCTATTTCGTTCAGATTTGTTGAAAAATCTAGTAATTATGTTTTTGGGGCTGTCAGCCTCCCCAGAGTCCTCGGGGAAATTTGTTCATTATTTCTGAATAGTATATGTTATTAAGGAAGGTACAAATTTTGAACTTTACTTTCCGATACGACGAAGGTCTTTCAGGTGAGCCTTTCAAAGAATGTTGAGTAGAGTGTAAAAATAAATCAAATACGTTAGGTGTATACAGATCGTCAAAAGGGCGTAACTAAGGAATGACTGAGTTTACTAATTTGGAACTTCCAGGAAATGATAGCACACTACCACTACTACCAAAACTACCACCACTACCACTACCACACTACTCTATTTAAAATATTGAAGGAAAATTTGAACTAAATCAAAAAATGCTATTTGCATGTACATTGTCAAAAGAACGTATCTAAAGAATTGATTTGGGTATTAATTTGGAACTTCCAGAGAATGCTTAAAGAGGAAGATCATCTGACCAAAAGGCTATATTTGCACGCCACTACTAATACTACTATCACTACTACATTTACTACTACTTCTACTACTAATACTACTACTACTACTACTACTACTGCTGCTAGTACTACTACTACTACTTCAACTACCACTTCTACTGCAACTACCTATGAGGCTAAGAGCATTGAGATGAAAATTTGAAGAAGTATATGAACAAACATATTATCAAAAGGTCATATCAGCCCTATTATAGCAATAGCTAATCTGCATTTAGTTGAAACTTCCAGGACTTGATTAGAGGAGTGTTCATTTTACCAAAAGGCAATACGTTAATGCTACCCCTGCTACTAGGACTACTGCTATTGCAATAAATACTACAACTAGTAATACCAATACTACTGTTGTGACTACTATTGCAACTATGCCTAGTGGTATGAAGGCGAAGTTTTCAAGAAATTTTGAGGGAGGAAGATGAAGTGAATCACAACACGCTTATCTGTATGTAGATTGTCAAAAGGACGTAACACCAATATCTTAGAAACAGTTTGGTGTGTGAAGTTGAAACTAATGGGGTTTGTTGTGAGGGACTTTGAACTAATAAAAAGGAAATATTTGCATCCTAATGCTACTGCTTCTACTCATAATATTACTACTGCTACTATTATTACAACTTCTACTACTACTACTGCCACGAAAGCTAAGGCTACTACTATTAATTATACTGCTACTACTACTACTACTGATGCTATTAAAACTAAGGGTATTAAGGCGAAAAATCTTGAATATATTGAACCTGTATGGAACTAAGTCGAAACACACTCTGCCCACATAGGTTGTCAAGAGGACAGATCAAAAATGCTTCTGAAACGGTTGATGGTATTAAGTTGAAACTTTCAGCATGTCTTGAAGGGGATATTGAATTAACCAAAGGTGTTATGCGTATACTTCTACTGTTGCTACTACACAAACTAAGAGTATTAAGGTGATTCTTTTAAGGAATGTTTGTGTGGACGTTGAAATATATTGAGAATGACCGGGGGTATTAAGTTGAAACTTTTGGGGCTGCTGCTATTACTACTTCCGTTCTTACAATTTAAAAAAAAAATTAAAAGAGCGTGTGCAAGTTCTTTCGAAAACTTGTATGCATATAGTTTTTGCGTTTAATTGAAACTCCCCCTAGACGTTTCCTAAAAGTTTCACCTTAATACCCTTAGCGTCATGAGTTCCAGTAAGTGCAGTGGTAGTATTAGTAATATAAACATAGTGTCTTCTGGCTAGTTCAAAATCCACCGGAACTTACCCTTAAAGGTCTAAATTAATGATGTAAGCCGTTCTTACGATATTGCTTGGTTACCTTTTAGAAAATTCCCATGCTCATGGTTTGTTTTGATTTAGTTCAATATCCGCCTAAATATTCCTTATGGCTTCACCTTAATTAAATAAAAAAAAACAAGTTTTTTTAACTGAAAGTAAGGAACGACCTTAAAACTTAAAATGAACAGAAATTATTCCGTATATGAAGGGGGCTGTCCCCTCCTCAACGCCTCGCTCTTTACGCTAAAGTTGTTCATTGTTTTTAAAAAAAATAGAGTTGTGAGAAAGTCAAACTTTAGCGTAAAGAGCGAGGCGTTGAGGAGGGGACAGCCCCCTTCATATACGGAATAATTTCTGTTCGTTTTAGGTTTTAACGTCGTTCCTTACTTTCAGTTAAAAAAACTTGTTTTTTTTATTTCATTTGTGAAAGTTTTTGAATTAATGCAGGTTTTGATTTTGGCTCACCTTGCATGAATAATTAAAATGAAATTTGCCTATTAATTTTACTTTTATTTGGTTAAATGGCTTTCTCGAAACTTGTTGAATTTTAATTACGAACGTTTTTATTAGTAATAAATATACGTAACTTACGAATTAACTTACGTAACGAACTTCTATATTCATATATTTTCAATACGTATATTAGGGGGTTCGCCCCCTAGTCAATACCCTGCTCTTTAAGCTAAAGTGCGAATTTTTTTTCCAATTCTTTAAAAATGACCCCTTAATCACAATCAGTTGATTAGTTGAAAAACTTGTTAATTTTTTTATTTAATTTCTGATCTTTTTCTTTAATAAAGCTGGGAAATCCGATGCCCCCTTCATAGCAATGCCCCTTCCTCCATGAAAACTTCCTTCATGGAAAGATCCTCCCATATAGCCGCCGACCCACCCCTTCCCCCACCTACCAGAAAAAATCCCCCCTGAAAACGTCTGTATACTTCCCAATAACCAATACTATATGTTAACATTGAGTAAAGTTCATAACTTTCAGCCCTCCCCCCGGAGACTTTGGGAGATTAAGTCATCCTAAAAGACATTTTTATCATATTTTCGACCATGCTAAACAAAATGGCAATCTAAAAATTTTGATCGGGTGACTTTGGGAAAAAAATGAGCGTGGGAGGGGGCCTAGTTGCCCTGCATTTTTTTGGTCACTTAAAAAGGGCACTAGAACTTTTAATTTCCGTTCCAATGAGCCCTCTCACGATATTCTAGGACCATTAGGTCGATACGATCACCCCTGGGGAAAAAAAAAACAAAAAACAAATAAACACGCGTCTGTGGTCTTTCTTCTGGCAAAAAATGAAAAATTTCACATTTTTCTAGATAGGAGCTTGAAACCTCTACAGTAGGGTTTTCTAATACGCTGAATATGATGGTGTGATTTTCACTAAGTTTCTATAACTTTTAGGGGGTCTTTCCCCTTTTTTCAAAAATCAGCCAAATTTTCTCAGGCGCGTAACTTTTGATGGGTAAGATTAAACTTGATGAAACTTGTGTATTTGAAATCAGAATTAAAATCTGATTCTTTTGATGTATCTATTGGTATCAAAATTTCGTTTTTTAGAGTTTCGGTTACCATTGAGCCGGGTCGCTCCTTACTTACAGTTCGTTACCACGAACTGTTTGATACTCTTAGCTTGCATATTAGTAATAGCTGCTTTAGCAATAGCAGCGGTATGCACATAGCACCTTTGGTTTCTTCGGCATCCCCTTCAACACACGCACAGTTCCTGAAGCATTTCTGATGCGTCCTCTTGACGACCTGTATGGGTATAGTGTTTTTATTTAGTTCCATACAGTTTCAATACATTCAAACTTTTTCGCCTTAATACCTTTAGTTTCAACAGCAGCAATAGTAGTAGGAGCATCAGAATTAATAGCAGTAGACTTACCTTTAGGCAGTAGTAGTAGTAGAAGTAGTAATAATGGTAGTAGTAGTAGTAGTATGAGAAGAGGCAGTAGCATTAGGATGCAAATATTTCCTTTTGGTTAGTTCAACATCCCCTTCAATAAGCCCTGTTAGTTTCAACTTCGAACACCAAACTGTTCCTAAGATATTGCTGTTACGCCCTTTTGACAACCTGCATATAGATAGCGTGTTGTGATTCAGTTCACTGTCCGACCTTACAATTCCTTAATTGTTTCACCCTCATACCATTAGACATAGTTGTAATAGCAGTCACATTAGTAGTATTATTATTACTAAGTAGTACAAATAGTAATAGCATCAGTCCAGTAGTAGGAGCAGAATTGACATTTTGCTTATTTCATCAGTTGAGCAGCCACCTCATCAAGTCCTGGAAGTTTCAAGCTAATACAATTAGCCATTGCTATGACATTGCTGATACGTCCTTTTGATATACTGCGTGTTCATATGCTTCTTTGAAATTTTCTGCTCAATGCTCTTAGTCATACAAGTAGTAGCAATAGAAGCAGTATATGAAGTCGTAGTAGCATTAGTAAATGTATCAGTGATAGTAGTAATAGTAGTAGCGTGAACATATTGCCTTTTGGCCAGATGATCTTTCACTTTTAGGAATCTCTGAAGTTCCAACTTAATACCCTAATCAATTCTCGAGATAAAATCTTATGACAATGGGCATGCACATAGTATCTTTTGATTTAGTTCAAATTTCCCCTCAGTATTGTAAATGGAGTAGTGTAATAGCAGTAAGGGCAGCAGTAGTAGTAGTGGTTATTGTAGTAGTAGTGGTAGCATGTAAATATTGCCTTTTTGCTCATCTCCCATACAATTTCCTGAACGTTCCAAATTAATAAACTTTTCATTCCTGAATTACGCCCTTTTGACAATCCGTATATACACATCGTGTTTTGGTTTATTTCAACACTCACTTGAATGTCCTTCCAGCCTTACTCATGTTAATTTTTGTTCGTTTTAAGTTTTACTCGGTTATTTTTTTTAATTTATTTTGGTTTTGGGTTTTATTTATTTATTGATGGTGATTTGTGGTAGTTTTACGCTTAGAAAATTATTTGAATTTATTTCTGCTCATTTTGGCTTAATGGAGCTCTTAACTTTTCTTTGAAAAGCGTGTTTTGTGGGAAATTTTTTTTTTTTTTTATCGATTATAGGCAGCGCCATAGCGCTGCCTATGGAAAGAGCGATGTGGGCACAATGTATTACTTTTTATCATTTTTTTTTAGACCAGACCACTTCGTATCGTTGGAGCTGTCGTAGAAACTTCGAAAACGGCTCATTCAATTGAAAATCGAAAGGGCTAGTGCCCTTTTTGATAGTCAAAAGTGAATAGAGGGCAACTACCACCCCCTCCCCTACCAACGCCCGCCATTTCCTCAAACACATCCAGTCATAATTTTGAGATAGCTAATTTGTTCAGCGTCGTCAAAAGGCCCAAAATTCTTATCTTTGAGGATGACCCCCCCCCCCCAGCCATCAGGGCAAGGGTTGTTAATTATGGCATGAGGACATATAAGGTTTCTATAGAAAGGGTGGTCGTATGATCATTGAAATGATAATTAGAAGTTTTAGCACCCCTGTTAAGATTCAAAGTGATCGGAGGGCAAATATCCCCCCCACACACCTCGTGTTTTCCCGATATGTGTTTGATGAGAATTTTGAGATGGTCATTTGTTGCCGTAGAAACTTCGAAAAAGGCTCATGCGATTTGAAATTAAAAAGGCCTTGGCCTTTTATAATAGTCAAAAGTGACTGGAGGGCAACAAGCACCCTCTCCCACGCCTATTATTTCCCAAAACACATATAATCCAATTTTTTTTTATAGCCATTTTGCTCAGCGTAGTTCAAAGGTCTGGAAATTATGTCTTTTAGGATGGCACAACCACCCCCCCCCCCCCCCCCCACATACAGCCCTCACCGCAAAGAGGTTGTGAGTTATGCCTCGAGGGCATATGGAGTTTTTATGAAAATGGTAGTCATTAAAACTCCGGGGGGGGGATCATTGGATAGCAAATCGGACGTTCTAATGCCCTATTTAAGAGTAAAAATCATCGGGGGAAGCCACCCCCACGTCGTATTTTCCAAGAAAGCATCCGATGTAAATTTTGACATAGTAATCTGCTAAAAATAGTTCAAAGATCATATAATAAGGCCTTTGGGGTTGACAAAATCCCAAAGGGTCCGGGGGTAAGGGTTGTAAGTTATGCCCCAGGGGCATAAAAGGTTTATATGGAAGGGGTGGTCGTGTGAATTTTAGAAGAGGCTCGTTCGATTTAAAAAGTATAGCTGTAGTTCCATTTTAAATGTCAATCATGATGTAGAGCGAATATCCCCCTCCCTAACATCCTTTTTTCCGGAAACGCATTCAATTGAAATTGTGTGATAATCATTTTGTTACCAACAGTCAAAAAATCATTTAACAATCGCTTAAGGGTGGACACAATCCCCCAGAACCCATGGGCAAGGGTTGTAAGTTATGCCCCGGGGCATATAAGGTTTTTATGAAACGGATGTTCGTATAAACTTTGGATCGAATGCAGCTCATTTGATTGGAAGTCGGAGGTTTTAGTGCTCTTTTTAAAGAGTCAAAAGTGAATGGAGGGCAATCAGAAATATAATCAAAAATTTAAGAAATATTTTGTTCAGCATTGTTGAAAGGTACAATAGTGTCTTTTGGGATGTCAACCTGCCCACAGTTCTCAGGACAAGGGCTATAAGTTAGGCAATTCGTTCATTGTTTACACATCAAGGAGGCACACATGTGCCTCTATAAAGTGGCGACCCACCACAATGTTAAGCGATTTCAGGTCCTAGAGGTCACAGACAGACGGCGGTAATCGCATTTTGTAGCCCAAGCTCAAACTAAGAAACTTGCAAAATTTCATCCTCCTCCGACTTTATCTTCATGGGGTAAACTGGGCCGGAAGTTTCGACCCTCCCACCAGAGCCCCCCTTTAACGTTGTCCGATTGGGATGAAATTTAGAGGTTAAGCTTTCCTAGGGCCCGGGAGCTTATCCTCGAAATTTCAGTTCAATCCGATCACTCCTTCCCTGTTTTCAAAAAACCAAATATAGCCACATAAAATTCATCATCATCATTTCTTTTTTTTTATCCACGCCTACAGGCCACAGTTGGCAACTGATCTGGGTGAATGAGGACTCATTCGAAGCAGAATTCGACCTGTTAGGGCCTTTTGATATTTTCAGACCGAAAAAATTATCCTCCGAATTTACATTTACGAAAAACCTCGTTGTCCTATAATAGCCCATGTTAATTTTTCCCACCACAACCCCCCTTTAACGTTGTCTGATCGGGCTGAAAAAAAAAAGTTTTTTTAAACTGAAAGTAAGGAGCGACATTAAATCTTAAAACGAACAGAAATTATTCCGTATATGAAAGGGGCTGTGCCCTCCTCAACGCCTCGCTCTTTACGCTAAAGTTTGACTTTCTCACAACTCTTTTTTTAAACAATAAAAACTTTAGCGTAAAGAGCGAGGCGTTGAGGAGGGCACAGCCTCTTTCATATACGGAATAATTTCTGTTCGTTTTAAGATTTAATGTCGCTCCTTACTTTCAGTTTAAAAAAACTTTTTTTTTTTATTTAAAGGCTGCGAAAGCGGGGGGTTTGGGGGGCGGCAGCCCCCCAACTGTGCCTCCTAATCCCTGTACGTTTTAAGGTTCGACCTTGTAACTCAGCCTCTTTAACTCTTTAGAAAACGTAGTTTTTTTCAAATAATAGTATATATTATTGAGAAAGGTGTGCGTGTTTGAAGTTTACTTTCCAAGAAAACGAAGGGCATTCAGGTGAGCCTTTCAGAGAATGAGGAGGGGAGTGTTGAACTAAATCAAAACACGATACATGTATATGGATTGTCAAAAGAGTGTAGCACAGGAAAAACTGAGTATATTAGTTTGGAAAATTCAGGAAATGATAAGGGAAATGATCAAAAAGGTAATATTTGACTGCTACTAGTATTACTACTACTACCGCCACTACTACTACCACACTACTCCATTTACAGTGTTGAGGTGAAATTTGAACCAAATCAAAACAAACTATGAGCATGTGGACTTTCAAAAAGGTGGCAAAGCAGTGTCTGAAGAACAACTTATATTATTAAGTTAGACCTTTAAGGGCAAGTTATGGGGATTTTGAGCTAGCCAGAAGGCACTATGTGTATACTTTTAATATTACCATTATAGTTACTGCAAGTAATAACGCTAAGTGTATTAAGGAGAAACTTTTAGGGAACGTGTAGGAGGAGTTTCAATTAAAAGCAAAAAACTGTATGCATGCAGGTTTTTAATAGGGCATACAAGCAATGTCATAGGCAGCACCACTCTATAATAGCTAGAAATATCATTGAAAATTTTTAGAAGCTAATTTGATTCAAAATTAAAAGTGTTGGTGCCCTTTTTTAGAGTAAAAAGAGATTGGAGGGCAAACACTTCTTCTTTCAAGCCCGTTCAGTTTCCAGACGCATCCAGTCAAAATTTTGAGACAACCATTTTGTTCAGCATAGCAGAACGGTCCAGCAACTGTGTCCTTGGGGATATTGGGCATGTCAAACCCAAACAGTTATGTAATTGGCCCATTATACTTTAAAACTAAATGTTGCTTTAAAATAAATCAAAGGTATTATGTTAAATGGTTGCCAATAAGACACCTCAGCAATATAGTGAGAACCACTCGGGTTATTAGTTGAAACTTTTGGGGCTACAACTATTACAACTTTTGATCTTACAATTTAAATAAATAGAAAGAGTGTAAGTGTATCCAGGTTCTGAGAGAGCACAAATGCTGGGAATGATATTAAGTTTTATTTTTCAGGTCATCTTCAGGAGTTATAAAATTAAATAAAAAATACTGTTTGTGTCAGGATTAAAAATTTCTCCAACATGCAAAGTTTCTCCAACATGCAAATAGCAACCCAAACTATGGGTTCTTATAGAGGAAAACTGAAAGGATATGAAATATAATTTTTTTTTTCATGGAAAAGACTAGGTAAATAAAACACGAACAGAAATTCATAAAAAAAAACTTTTCCGCTAAAAAAGTTTTGCAAAGAAAAATAAAGAGCTTCATTAGGCCAAAAATGAGCAGAAATAAAATCAAATAATCTCCCAAGCGTAAAACTATGACAAATCAGTGTCAATAAATAAATAAAACTAAAAACGAACAGAAATTACAATAAATAGCCGAGTGAAACTCAAAACGAGCAAAAAATAACATGAGTAGGGCTACTAACCCCCATTCCTTCTCAAGACAAGAACACAATTTGCGCTTTACCGAAAACAAAATAAGCTTTAATGGTTTTCGCTTGTTTTACTTTCATAAATAGAAAATTATAAGAACTTTAAGGAATAAATATTAGGATATGTTAATTAATCTGGCAGTCCAAGGTCATTTGCCAATTTTAATGTGAAAAAAGACCTGGTTTTATTTTATTTATTTAATTTCTCCATCGTTTTTCAAATCATGCAAGAGATCCCCCCTCAGTGGAAAATATTTCACGAAAATACAACCCCCCCCCAAATGGAAAGTTTCTCCCACGGAAAATTCTACTATGGAAAATTTCTACAGCGAAATATTCCCCCGTGGAGGATTTCTCCCACGAAAAAAAAACACGAAAAAACAAGTAAAGATGATCTCTTATAAAAATTCTGGCTTAGTCCCCCCTTTTAAAACTTCCCCTGGAAAGTACAAACCCGAAAATTTCCCTCTCTATGGAGAATCTCCCCGTAGAAAATCTCTCCCCTGCAGAAATAAAAACAAAAACAATTAAACATGAATCCTTGATTTTTCTTCTGGCAAAAAAAAATACAAAAACTCAACGTTTTTGTAGATAGGAGCTTGGAACTTCTATATTATGCTTCTCTAATATGCTAAATCTGATGGTGTGATTTTCATTAAAATTGCTAGACTTTTTGGGAGTGTCTCTCCCCTTTCGAAAATCAAGCAATTTTTTTCTCAGGCTGTTAGCTTTGGATGGGTAACATTTAGCATATTGAAGTTTATATATTTGGGATATTTTTTTCATTTTTTGTTTTTTTTAACTTATCTACTATTTTCAAAATATTGTTTCTTAGAGTTTCAGTTACTATCGGTTACCGAGTCGCTTCTTACTTACAGGTCATTACTATGCCCTGTTTGATTACCATAGTTGAATTGTCTTCGAGAGAGTTGGTGTCTATCTTAAAAATTAAACAAAAAAAAACAAGTTTTTTCAACTGAAAGTAAGGAACAACATTAAAACTATAAACGAACAGAAATTATTACGCATATGAGGGGGTTCGCCTCCTTGTCAATACCTCGCTCTTAACGCTAAAGTTCAAATTTTGTTCGAATCGTAAACGCTTGAATCATAAAGGCCGTTTAATTTTCAACTTTCAGTTGAAAAAAACTTATTTTCTTTTAACTGTCTTAGAGAACTGTCTTAGAGAAAGACGGTCTCTATCTTAAAAATATGTTTTATTAGAGTTAAGATAAAAACACTTAATCTTTTAGCCTAAACTGTTCTGAATTCCTACCAGAAGAGTACGAATTTAGTATTTTTCAGACTAAATATTGTATATGTCGAGAGAGTGAACTTAATTCAAGGTAAAGTCAGCCTTAAGTCGAATGTAGAATAATCAAAAATTGAAACTATGGAATCCGACTTGAGTGTGCAACAATAGTAATATTGGCAGTGCAAGATTGAGGGCACACACATCGATATAACTAAAAAATCATCCAAGCTTCTTTGATCTGCCAGAGCTAAACTCTCATATAGACATTTGTCCTCTATCTTAAAATTTGCGCTATTACGTCTCAGATAAAAACAGCCATTCTGTCATCATGTACTGTTTTGACTCAATCTAGAGGAATAAATATTGTACAAGCAGACCCAGCGGTCCTTAGTTTAGGTAGAATCGTCCATAATTCAAATAAAGAATTATCAACGAATTTGGATGACGAAATTCATCCTGAGTGTACAACAACAGCAATATTAGCAGTGCAGAGGTGACGGCACAAACATCGTTGTAACACGTATGTTATCCAATCTTTTTTGTATTGCCACAGCTGAACTGTGACATAGACCATTGTTTTCTGTCTTAACGATATTCATTATTACTTTCCAGATACAAACACCTGATCCTACCTTTAAACGTTCTGAATTCATTCTAGATGGCTACAAATTTAGTTAGTTCTGACCAAATATTATAAAGGGAGACACAGCAACCCTGATTTAATGAAAAATCCGACCGTAAATTAAATATAGAACCATCAAAAGTTAGAATTACGAATGTCGACCTGAATAGACAACAAAAAATACTCAATGTCGATGGTGCAAATGTCAATATAAAAAAATGTCAATATAAAAATGTCAATATAAAAAAGAAACTCGTCCAACACTTTTCTAATTACCACATCTGAACTGTCATAAAAGCATTTGGCCTCTGTTTTCAGAAAAATAATATATCATTATTTTTCTGTTAACCTTTCATCGTAATCAGTTCTGAATCCATGCAAGAAGGCTATTGATTCACTGATATCACTGATATGCACTGATATTGATGATCCCACCAAATATTGTATATTTAGGCACAGTGGTCCTAATTTAAGGCAAAACTACCCTTAAATAAGTTATAAAATCCTGAAAATATTGGAATCACAAAATTCCACCTGAGTGTACAGGAAATAACGGTCGAAGTACGATAGTATAAATGTCAATATAAAAGAAAAATGTCGTTCAAATCCATTTCTAATTTTTGCAGCTGAACTGTCATAAAGGCATTTGGCCTCTATTTAAAAAAAAATATATATAAAATACATTTTACTACTTTCTTTAAAGAGATATATATATATATATATATATATATATATATATATATATATATATATATATATATATATATATATATATATATATATATATATATATATATATATATATATATATATATATATTTCTAGTATGTTTCTTTATATTTTATTAAATTTTTTAATATTAACATATAACAGATATTTAATATACACTTTTAAAACATATTTTGATATATAAAATATATATTACTACTTTTCAAGCAATCTTTCATTTTAAACCGCCCTAAATCCATGCCAAGAGGTAGGTCTTTGGCGGTTTGATGTTTGGCTTTCAAGCCTTAGAGACAAACAAAACAGAAAAGACAGATTAGGTTCCTCTAGAAAAACAAAAGAAGTGCATTTGTCATTCAAATGGCAACGAAGTACAAGACCATGACACTTACAAAAGAAAGCACTTTTAAAAAGGAAATTTATCTAAGGGAAAGGGCTTTCAAAAGATACGTGCATAAAAATTTTCAAGTGCAAGTAATTCTTCACTAAACTAAAGAGAAATAGAAAGATTACTCTGCTATACATCAATGTTAAAAATGTGTTTTAATTCCGTTAGCTTATTTCTATTGTTTATTTAATGAGTATAGTAGTTAGTTAGGTCCCGAACATTCTCACGGGTCGAGTTGGGCACAACCTGTGCATATTGACGGATCAGCTGTTTGTAGGATGTACGTTCATCCGCTTACTGTAAAAGCTGGAAGAGGAACTTGTTTCTGGAGAGACAAGGAGCCCTGTCTTTTTAGTAAAACCTTGCCTAAATATGTGATTTGGCCTGATGGTCGGGCGTGGCATTATTTTAAGCCAATACACAGGAAGTAAGACCAAATTGGTTTTTCTTTAACAAGTCTTTAAGTCGGTAAGGAGCCAAAATCAAAAACTTTTCTAATCCCAATATTTTATAGACGTAAACTTTCCCTGTTACGAAATTCTAAAAAACAGCAAAACAGAGGAGCTACATGAAAATTATGGGAAAAAAGAAGTAATTTTTTTTTGAAACTTGGGGCCAAGAACTAGAAGTTTCCCTCTGTATCAAGATTACCAACTTGCACACGTTTCGTATGAAATGCACTCTTTTTTACCTGAAGAGGGGGATAGAGAAGAGTGAAGAATACTGTTTTTGGGTGGCAGTTATCAATCGTTTTAAACGTCGGTAGTTGGCAACTTCGTCAGAAATGAATTTAACCGAAGGATCTGGGCTGCCAACTTGCACATTCATCGTGTGAAATGCACTCATTTTTACCTCAAAGGCAGCCGTGTGCGCGCAATTTTTTGACTTGCACTCTTTTTGAGCAACAATCACTCTTTTTTGGCATTGATTTGCACTCTTTTTAGACGTCGGCAGTTTGCAACTCTGCTCTCCATGCATGCCAAGCTTTTATACATAAACCTGGTTACTATATTGATTTATGAAAGAAAACTTTATGGTGTTAACCTGAATGACAAATTCAGAGATATTATTTCACACTGAAGTGTATTCCCCAATAACCCTAAAAAGGCAAGCTGGATCGATTTATTAAAAATTTTGACTTATCTTTATTTTGACTTAAAAATTTTGACTTATAGTTTTCAAGATAACTAGCTATTAGGCTATTTAATTTTTCAAAATTTATTTTGTGTCTTTGTACATATCAAGTAAAAAAAAAAGTTTTTTCTAACTTAAAGTAACGAGTAACATTAAAACATAAAACGAACAGAAATTATTCCGTATATGAAAGGGGCTGTCCCCCCCCCTCAACACATTGCTCTTTACGCTAAAGTTTTTTATTGTTTTAAAAAATAGAGTTGTGAGAAAGAGTCTTAGCGTAAAGAGCAAGGCGTTGAGGAGGGGACATCCCCTTTCATATACAGAATAATTCCTGTGCATTTTAAGTTTTAATGTTGCTCCTTACCTTCAGTTGAAAAAAATATTTTTTTATTTAATTTTTGAACGTTTTCGAATTAATGCAGGTTTCGATGTTGGCTCACCGCTAATGAATAATTAAAACGAAATTTGCATACTAATTTTACTTTTATAAGGTTAAATGGCTTTCTCGAAAGTAGTTTAATTTTATTTACGAACGTTTTTATTAGTAATAAATATACGTAACTTACGAATTAACTTACGTAACGAACTTCTATATGCATATATTTTTAATACGCATATTACGGGATTCTCCCCCCTAGTCAACACCTCGCTCTTTACGCTAAAGTTCAAATTTTGTTCCAATTCTTTAAGAATGACCCCTTAATCACACAGGCCGTTAATTAGAATCAATAGCTTCTATGAAAGTACTAAAGAATCTTTGGCTTAAAGAACGAGGTATTGACTAGGGGTCGAACTCAATCATATACATAATAATTTTTGTTCGTTTTAACTTTTGATGTTGCTCCTTACTTTCAGTTGAAAAACTAGTTTTTTTAAATTTAATTTCTTATCGTTTTTTAAATAATGCTGGGAAATCCGGCACCCCCTTCATAGCAATGTCCCTTCCCCCATGAAAACTTCCTCCATGGAAATATCCTCCCACATAACCCCAGACCCCCCCTACCAGAAAAAAGTCCCCCCTGAAAACATCTGTATACTTCCCAATAACCAATACTATATGTAAGCATTGGGTAAAGTTCATAACTTTCAGCCCTCCCCCTGGGGACTTTGGGGGATTAAGTCATCCTAAAACATATATTTATTATATTTTCGATCATGCTGAACAAAATGGCTATATCAAAATTTTGATCGGGTGACTTTGGGAAACAATGAGCATGGGAAGGGGCCTAGTTGCCCTCCATTTTTTTGTCACTTAAAAAGAACACTAGAACTTTTAATTTGCGTTCGAATGAGCCCTTCCACGATTTTCTAGGACCACTGGGTTGATACGATCACCCCTGGGGAAAAAAACAACAAAAAACAAAAAACAAGCCAACACGCATCTGTAAAGTATTTGGAACATAAATTCGAGAAGGTTTTTTCTGGTGTCTCGTTTCTTAGAGATTTGGCCATGTATATGTCAACGAGAACAGTCCAGGGGGGCTTTTGGGACTAAGGCTAGTCGTGGGAAAGGGTCCGTTCCCAGGCATGGTTGAACAACCAATAGCTGGAACTTCCGTTCCAGGAAAGTTACATTCTTGGCTCATTTCTAAAGGCAGTCCATCTTTCGCCTTCGTCGTAGCTAGTTGTTCTTGTTCTACCTTATTTTCTCTATGTGTATTCTCACGTTATTTAATAAAGACCATGTACCAACGTTTATCGTCTATCTTTGGAATTTACGTAAACCATTACATCTGCCAATATAAAAGTCATACAAATAAAGAACTAAATAGTGGTTTACAGAGTGGTGACAGCAGAGGTTTACAGAGTGGTGGCAAGCGGTTAAAACTAGTGGAGCATATATCACTAGTGGAAAACCTCCAAGTGACATTTGAGTGACCGTTATAAGTATTTACGACATCTTATGCTAAATACTGGCAACATATGGAAGAGTATTTCGCCCGCTACCAGACTGTGATATTGAGCTGCAAATACGACAAAAGACTGATTAATAAGACATCGAAACGTTACGAGCTATTGAAGTTTCTTCTATTCAAAGCGCCTTCTTGAGAAACACTTTCTTTTAAATGAACATTTTGAAATAGGCTGTTACACAATGCCTAATATGGATTCCCTCGCGATAGCTTCTACCTACTAATTCAAATTTCTACAACAGAAAGTCTCCGGTTGATTTCTACCTTCACTTAGCCATTCTACGGTAGGTGGTTTTTTTTTACCTGATTTTATACAGTCGACGTGTGATCTACATTTGACAGTTTCCAACAACAATTTTACATTTTGAATTCGATAATCGAAAATTAATTCTCAATTGCGACTACATTTGACGCTAGTGATTTAATTGAAACCAACTACAATTGGATTTGGAAAGGACTATCTTTCGTAAGTGATTTACCACGACTAAACAACCCAGTAAATTTTATTAGACCCTTGTTGTTAGAAGTGAAGTTATTGCCCAAAATTTAGCGTCCGTAATTAAAGAACGGTGTTTAAGACCAATATTTAAATTTTTAGTAGAGTAATTGCTTTTTCAAATTTTGATATCAATATGTCAGTTATTATTTCTATATTTGATCCGGCGGAATCTGGATATAACAAAAAGGTTGCTTTTGATTTTGTAACACAGTGGACGATAAATGGCATATTTCCATTTCTTTTATTTGACTCCCCTCGATTATAAATTTGTAAAGTTTAAAACGTGGATTACTTGTAGCATATGCCCCAGGCAAAATAGTAGGCAAAATGGTTGCAGAGTTTGTAGGCATGGCTCAATTTAAGGATGAAAGGCCATATCTATTCTATAGAAGGATGCAAAAATTAGGAAGGTCATGTAGGGTGTCCTTAGAAGCCAGGGATGATGGTGTAGTCCTTGGAAGATTTGCTCTTAATTTATTCAAGGAGAGGATCAGACCGTCCTACAAACGGTATTTGTTAGAGAATAGTGCAGAATTTTTTTTTTGTTTAGGTGATGCCTATAAGGTTGCAATACAATATGAACAGATAGAACAGATAGTGGGGAAAGAAGACACGTCTTCTTTTTCCGATGAATTTCTTTCTGCGCTGACGAGGGTGAAATTTGGACTCAATGATAATGAGAAGGCACTGCGAGATGGTACTGATTCCTCGCAGGGCGGTTTGGCTACCCAGGAAAAGAGAGCTGGTTTTGAGGTCCCGTGGGATGGTACTGATGCCTCACGGGATGGTTTTTTTTTGTTGCACTGCGAGATGGTACTGATTCCTCGCAGGGCGGTTTGGCTACCCAGGAAAAGGGAGCTGGTTTTAAGGTCCCGTGGGATGGTACTGATGCCTCACGGGATGGTTTTTTTTGTTGCACTGCGAGATGGTACTGATTCCTCGCAGGGCGGTTTGGCTACCCAGGAAAAGGGAGCTGGTTTTGAGGTCCCGTGGGATGGTACTGATGCCTCACGGGATGGTTTTTTTTTGTTGCACTGCGAGATGGTACTGATGCCTCGCAGGGAGGTTTGGTTACCCATGAAAAGGAAGCCGGTTTTGAGGTCCCGTGGGATGAGAAAAAAAAAAGGTGGAAAGGGGGCTGGTTTTGAGGTCTAGTGGGATGAGGTTGATGCCTCACGGGATGGTTTTAATGCGTAGCGCTAATAGTTATGTAGAGATATCAACAGTAGTACTGCCATTTGTCGAACCACAAGTTAGTAGAGAAAAACCAAATAGGTCTAAACCGAGGCGTTGCGCAGCAATAAAACCCCGAGGATTTTATTGGGAATAATATCTTAACGTCATTGCAGCATGGTATGATTTTTAGAGTTTGCAATTTCATTTATTTGTCGCTGGTATTTTCAGGATTAATTAGCCTTTCCCGGTCATTCCTTTTGCCCTAATTCAAAGTTTATACATAATCCCAACTTTCCTTGTCCTCATCAAATTCAGGGGTATGGGGAACAAGTTTATTTTAAAGTATAGAGAGAAAAGTGAAGTGTTAAAATATCCAGTTTCCGACTACTGTTATTAGTGTGGTTCGTTTATACTATGTAAGTTTTTACTTATGCAAGTATTGTGTAGGGTTTATATTATGTAATTCTTTACTAGTTTATGCTGAAGAATGTTAGTAGGTGAGAAGTGAATAATTTGGGAAGGGTATTGAATGTTTTGAATTCAATTAAAGTTTGAGGGTTTAATGAGAAGGGGATAAGCCAAATTTGGGAAATTTAACTTAAAACAGGGGGGAGAATCTGTAAAGTATTTGGAACATAAATTCGAGAAGGTTTTTTCTGGTGTCTCGTTTCTTAGAGATTTGGCCATGTATATGTCAACGAGAACAGTCCAGGGGGGCTTTTGGGACTAAGGCTAGTCGTGGGAAAGGGTCCGTTCCCAGGCATGGTTGAACAACCAATAGCTGGAACTTCCGTTCCAGGAAAGTTACATTCTTGGCTCATTTCTAAAGGCAGTCCATCTTTCGCCTTCGTCGTAGCTAGTTGTTCTTGTGCTACCTTATTTTCTCTATGTGTATTCTCACGTTATTTAATAAAGACCATGTACCAACGTTTATCGTCTATCTTTGGAATTTACGTAAACCATTACATCTGCCAATATAAAAGTCATACAAATAAAGAACTAAATAGTGGTTTACAGAGTGGTGACAGCAGAGGTTTACACATCCGTGATCTTTCTTCTGGCCAAAAATACAAAATTCCACATTTTTACAGATAAGAGCTTGAAACCTCTACAGAAGGGTCCTCTGATACGCTGATTCGGATGGTGTGATTTTCATGTAACTTTTGCGGGGTTTTTCCTCCTTTTTTCAAAAATCAGGCAAAGTTTCTCAGGCACGTAACTTTTGATGTGTAAGACGAAACTTATATATTTGAAATCAGCATTAAAATCTGATTCTTTTTATGTATCTTTTGGTATCAAAATTCTGTTTATTAGAGTTTTGGTTGCTATTGAGCCAGGTCGCTCCTTATTTACATTTCGTTACCACGAACTGTTTGATTTTGCAGATGTAACTTGAAATGAGGCTTTGTGGCCAAAGTTTTTATGCACTCCAAAGAAGTCAAACTAGAAAATTACACAAAAATTGCACTGAAGTATGGCAACAATTTCAAAAGCAAAAATATTTTTTGGCAACACAAGATATGGGAGATACGAACCGAAATTAACCAGAAACAAGAAAAAAGATCAGAAGTAAAATATAAACAAGCTTTTCTCAAACGGAATGAAAGAGGAAAATTTAAATTACCATAAATTATCCTAGATATTAGTATTGGCAAGATTTTCATTTGAAAAGAACCTTGTATTGTTTTTTTTTTATGGTTGGTTTTTCATCTTTCATTTTTACTAGTGGTTCATTTATTGTTGAAAAATAATCCTAAATTTAAAAAGAATACATCCATTATATTTTTAATATCATGCAAAACTTGAAAAAAAGTTTTTCTCATGGATGAGTGAGCGGTATGCAGCCCCAGAATTAGCTAAAAATTTTCGAGATTGTCAGAATTTTTAAGGTCTTAGTGGGATTTTTTGGGGGAGGACGGGGAGAGGGGGCCTCCCCCTCCAAAAAACAACGCCCCAAAAATATTATATAGCCCACGCCCCTTAGCTCTACGGACATGGACCCCCTTGCCCCCCCCCCCCCCCGTAAAAGTGCTGAAGCTACGCCCCTGGTCTTAGGGGAAACTCTCTCTTGTGACTCATTTACGGACACTCTAGACAGTTATTTTTTGACCTCAATCAAACAATAAGAGAGAAAAAAAATTGAATTGAAAAAGTGATTGCCCCAACCATAGATTTCTTTCTCGTGTTTCCCATTTTGGCACATTCACATCCCATTCCGTGTCACTGAATAACTTTTTTTTTTGTAATACTATAAGTAGTATGGTTTCAAGACACTGGTATATCATAGCTGAAAATTTGCTGTTCCTAAACAACTGCGTCTTGTTAAAAAACAATTCTCTTTTTTACTGTGGCTAGCGTTTTCCTCAATGTTTTCATCGTTTTCCTCACAAGTAGTCGTTTTTACTCCTTATTGGTTCATCCTGATCAATAGAAAGGGTTCGAAAAAGCCGTTACAGTTAGATTTATTAGTCTGGACGAAGTTCATAATTGTAGAAAATATATTTCACTTTCTGTCGTTTACAATCAATCCTGATTCACTGGTAAACACTAAGGTGACTAAGAGGAGGTTTTAGGGGAGGGATAGAGGGAGCACTTCCCCTGGGCGTAAAAACTTTAGGGGTGCAAAATTTCAGATAAATAATATAACGTTTATAATCATTTTGTAATTTTAGAAATTCTATTTTATTAAAATAAAGTAGAGGGTGCAGTTTATAAATGAAAATAATTAATAAATTATGAATTAAATAAAAAAATAATTACTTAACGATAAAAAAATAATTAAGTGGTTGAAAAAATAAATTAATTTTTTTTATTATTTAATTAATAAATTGAAAATAGCTTTAATAATAAATGAAAGTTTTGTTAAAACTTGACCTGAAAATTTTTTAGGCAACAGGGGAGGGGCAATAATCAAGATTCCCAGTCGTAAGAGAGGTCAGAACCACCACTGAGGTGACCTTTTTTCATTTTGTAATGGTAGCATTCCTGAAATTGACTCTGGGAGTTTGGAAAGTTGAACAATGCCCGAGATAGACTGACACTGCTCTTTGGGTATGTTGCCTTTCGTAGACTCCCCTGTACCGCTCACCTCTGTTTTTCCCTCATCTTGTGGCAGCACCGCAATGTGGCTTGTAAGATTTACCAAAGTCGGAACCTGGGCATGAATTTCGGCCTCTGGAAAGTCCTGGGAGGACCCTGGGGGGGTGGGGGATCTGCGAAGATTTCGTAAATGGTGTGTGATGGAAACAAGTGTTTCTTCTGTTGTTCCACATCATTTTTGTATTATTATAAAATCATGTTCTTAAAAGTTTGGTTTGTACATGTGTGAGTTAAGGAAACATTCAGTAAAGTGTAAAGAAGATTTTTGTGTCAAATATAAATTGATTGGCATTTTTAGAGTCAACCTCCAGTTGTCTTATTTTAGGTATAAGAGATCGTGGGTGTTAGTCATGATAAAAAGCTTAGGAGCCACAGGCCTAAAACTTTAAGAGTTGCACCCTTCTATCTGACTGACTGAGTTTTCTAAAACTTTCTGTATAGAGAATAGAAAAACAAGTGTTATTGTGGTAGAGAAGCTGACAAACAAATAAATTCAAAGACTAATATTGAAACTGAAGATAGCTTGAAAGTTACTGAGCCCTTGAAAATTGCAAAAAAAGAAGAATACTAGCGGAAGTACAGAGTGATCGTTCTTGAGCGCTAAAACTGAAGATAGCTTGAAAGTTACTGACCCCTTGAAAGTTGCAGAAAAAGAAAAATACTAGCTGAAGCACACGGTGATCCTTCTTGAGCGCTGAAACTGAAGATAGCTTGAAAGCTACTTAGCCCTTGAAAGTTGCAAAAAAAGAAGAATACTAGCAAAAGTGCACGGTGATCTTTCTTGAGCGCTGAAACTGAAGATAGCTTGAAAGTTACTGAGTCCTTGAAAGTTGCAAAAAAAGAATAATAGCAGCGGAAGTACACGGTGATCGTTCTTGAACGCTGAAACTGAAGATAGCTTGAAAGTTACTGATCCCTCGAAAATCATAGGCAGCACAATCGCGCTGCCTAAGTAAAGAACGATGTTGGCACTTTGTATTATTTATTATTTTTTTTTCCTTTAGACCAAGGCACTTCGTATCGAAGGAGTTGTCGTAGAAACTTCGAAAAGGGCTCATTTGATTGGAAATTGGAGTGGCTTGTGCCCTTTTTAATAGTTGAAAGTGATTGGAAGGCAATTAACACCCCTTCGAAGCCCACCATTTCCCCAAACAAATCCAAACAACATTTTGAGATAGCCATTTTGTTCAGCGTAGTTAATTTTCAAATAGAAATTATGTTTTTTTGGAGGGCAGACCCCCACAACCCTCAGGGCAAAGGTTTTAAGTTATGCCCTGGTGGTATATAAGAAGGATGTTTGCACAATGTATTATTTATTATTTTTTCCTTTAGACCAGGGCACTTCATATCGAAGAAATTGTCGTAGAAACTTCGAAAAGGGCTCATTTGATTGGAAATTGGAGTAGCTTGTATCCTTTTTAATAGTCGAAAGTGATTGGAAGGCAATTAACACCCCTTCCACCCCCAACATTTCCAAAAATACATCCGATCAACATTTTGAGATAACCATTTTGTTCAACGTAGTTAATATCCAAATAGAAATTATTCTTTTGAGGAGGACACTCCCCCACAGCCCTCAGGGTAAGGGTTGTTAGTTATGTACTGGGGGTATATAAGGTTTTTATAGAAAATTTTGTCATAAAAACTTCAAAAAATGCTCACTCGATTGGAAATTCAAAGGGCTAGTGCCCTTTTTGATTGTCGAAAGTGATTGGAGGGGGGCATCCTCTAAACCCCTTCTCACGCCCACCTTTTTTCCAAACACATACAATCAAAATTTTGAGACAGCCATTTTGTTCAATGTAGTTGAAAGTTCTAGAAATTGGGTCTTTGAGGATGACAACCCCCCCCCCAACAGCCCTCAGGGTGAGGGTTGTAAGTTATGCCCTGGGGGCATATAAGGTTCTTATAGAAAGTGTTGTCATAGAAACTTCAAAAGGGCTCATTCGATTGGAAATTGAAATGGGTAGTGCCCTTCTTGATAGTCGGAAGTGATTGGAAGGCAAATAATACCCTTTCCACGCCCACCATTTCCCCAAACACATCCAATAAAAATTTTGAGATAGCCATTTTGTTCCACGCAGTTGAAAGTCTGGAAATTATACCTTTGAGCAGGACACTCTCCCCACAGTCTTCAGGGCAAGGGTTATAAGTTTTGCCCTGGGGGCATATAAGGGTTTATTGAAATCTTTGTCGTAGATACTTAAAACAGGGCTCATTCAATTGAAAATTCAAAGGGCTAGTGCCGTTTTTAATACTCAAAAGTGATTTGAGGGCAACTAACCCCTCACGCCAACCTTATCCCCAAACACATGCATTCAAAAATTTTAGATACGCTTTTTGTTCAATGTAGTTGAAAGTTTTGGAAATAAGGTCCTTAAGGATGACAACCCCTCCCCCCCCCCACAACAGCCCTCAGGGCAAGGGTTGTAAGTTATGCCCTGAGGGGCATATAAGGTTTTTATAGAAAGCGATGTTGTAAAAACTTCAAAAAGGGCTCATTCAATTAGAAATTGAAAGGGCTAGTGCCCTTTTTAATGTAAAAAAAAGTGAAAAAAAGTGATTGAAGGGCAGGTAATCCCCCTCTCACGCCCACCGTTTCCCCAAACACATCCAATCAAAATCTTTAGATATCCATTTTGTTCAATGTAGTTGAAAGTTCTGGAAATTAGGTCTTTTAGGATGATACCCCCCTCAGAGCCCTCAGTGCAAGGGTTGTAAGTTATGCCCTGAGGGTATATAAGGCTTATGTAGAAAGTTATTGTAGAAATTTCAAAAAGGGCTCATTTGATTGGAAATTGAAATTGCCCCTTTTAATAGTCGAAAGTAAGTGGAGAGTAGCTAAGCCCCCTCTCATGCCCACTATTTCCCCTAACACATTCAATCAAAGTTTAGAGATAGCCATTTTGTTCAACGTAGTTGAAAGTTCCAGAAATTAATGTATTTAAGGATGACAACCACCCCCCCCCAGAGCCCCAAGGGTAAAGGTTGTAAGTTTTGCCCTGGGGGCTTATAAGGTTTTTATAGATAGAGTTGTCGTAAAAACTTCAAAAGGGGTTCATTCAATTGGAAATTGAGAGGGCTAGCGCCTTTTTTTTATAGTCGAAAGTTATTGGAGGGTAACTAACTCCCCTCTCACAACCATCATTCCCCCAAACACATCCAATTAAAAGTTTCAGATAGCCGTTTTGTTTAACGTAGTAGAAAGTTCTGGAAATTAGGTCCATGAGGATGACACCCCCCCCCCCCGCAGCCCTCAGGGCGAGGGTTGTAAGTTATTCCCTGGGGACATATAAGATTTTTATTGAAAGCTTCGTAGAACCTTCAAAAGGGCTCGTTTGATTGGAAATTGAAAGGGATAGTGCCTTTTAATAGTTGAAAGTGACTATAGAGTGACTAACGCCCCTCTCACGCCCACCATTTCCTCAAACACATCCAATCAAAATTTTGAGATAGCCATTTTGTTTAACGTAGTTGAAAGTTCTGGAAATTAGGTCTTTGAGGATGACAACCACCCTCACAGCCCTTAGGGTAAGGGTTGTAATTTATGCTCTGGGGGTATATAAGGTGTTTGTAGAAAGTGTTGTTGTAGAAACTCAAAAAGAGCTAATTCAATTGGAAATGGAAAGGCCTAGTGCCCTTTTAATAGTCAAAAGAGATTGGAAGGCTTGACATTTTTTATAGTAAAGATCGATATGGATATAATGTATTATTTTTTGGTGTTGTTGATGTTTAGACCAGGACACCTCGTATCGAAGGAGTTGTCGTAGGAACTTCGAAAAGGGCTCATTCGATTGAAAATAGAAAGGGCTGATGACCTTTTTAATAGTCGAAAGTGATTGGAGGGCAACATATCCCCCTCCCACGCCCACCCTCCCATTTTTCCGTTATGTTAAAAAACTAAATGTTGCCTTAAGATTAAATCAAAATGCACCGTTTTAATGCTAATTCCCATTAAGGCATCTCAGCAGTATCCCAAGAACGACTGAGGGTATTATGTTCAAACTTTCGAGGGCGCTTCTGCTCTTAAAATTTAACCAAATTAAAATAGCGTAAATGTATCCAAGCTATCAAAGAAAGTAAACAGATTTTTTCGCGAATGGTATCAAGTTTTCCATTTCAGGTCAATTAGAGGAGGTATGAAACTAAATTAAACACTACTATTTGTGTCCAGATTTTTAAAAGGGTGTATGTTGTTAAGAATTGCTGAAACTTTTTCTCCAGCATACAAATAGCAGGCCAAACTTTAAAGTCTTAAAAAACCGAAAAGATTTAAAGTATTATTTTCTTTTCCCCTGAAAAGACTATGTCAATATAAAACGAACCGAAATTAATTTAAAAAAAGTTTTCCCACAAAATAAGTTTTTAAAAGAAAAGTAAAGAACTCCATTAAATCAAAAATGAGCAAAAATAAAATCAAGTAATCTACTAAGCGTGAAACAACCACATATCAGCATTGATAAATAAATGAAACCAAAACGAACAGAAATTACAACAAATAACCGAGTCAAACTCCAAATAAGCAGAAATTAACATAAGTTGGGCTCAAAACCCCTATGCCTTCCGAAGGCCAGAACATAATTTGCACTTTACTGAAAAAAAATGTAAATGTTTTTACTTTTATAACTTTAATAAATCAAATGTTAACATTTTGATTACTAAATGACAGTATATGTATATTAAATTGACAATGCACATTCATTTGTTTTTTTTTTTTCAGTAAGGTGCAAATCATGTTCTGGCCTTGGGAAGGCAAAGGGGTTTTGAGCCCAACTTATGTTAATTTCTGCTCGTTTTGAGTTTGGCTCGGTTATTTATTGTAATTTCTGATCGTTTTGGGTTTCATTTATTTATCAATGCTGATTTGTGGTAGTTTCACGCTTAGTAGATTACTTGATTTTATTTTTGCTCATTTTTGGTTTAATGGAGTTCTTTACTTTTCTTTGAAAAACTTATTTTGTGGAAAATGTTTTTTTAATTAATTGTAGAAAAGAAGAATACTATTAGAAGTGCACCATGATCGGCTTGAGCGCTAAAACTAAATGCGCTGAAACTGAAGAAAGCTTTAAAGTTACTGAACGCTTGAAAGTTGCTGAAAAGAAGAATGCTATCAGAAGCGCACCGTGATTGTCTTGAGCGCTGAAACTAAAGATAGTTTGAAAGTTACTGAACCCTTGAAAGTCGCAAAAAAGAATAATGCTATCAGATGCGCAACGTGATGGTTCTTGAGCGCTGAAACTGAAGATAGTGAAACTGGAGAAATGGCAAAGATAGAAGAATACCATCAGAAGCGCACCGCGATAGTCCTTGAGAGTTGAGTTGCCTATTTGCAGGCACCGTTCAGGTCAGCTGTATGTTGGAGTCATCTCATTAGGTTTGTGTATTTAACTTCCTAGTAACGTACGAAACTTTGGTGTAAAATACTGGTAATTTCAGAGGCTAAATTCTGGCCAAGTCTACTCGGGCAAATTCTGGCAGATGCTCTTATCAAACACCCAGTAAATTTCTTGAGATAAATTGTTATATATCTCCTGAGACCACTTTGGCAAGACTCCTAGAGCAATATTACTGTAGATTCCCTGAGTGAAATTTTGGTAAATTCCCTGAGCCAAGTTCCAGCAGATTTCCAGAACTAAGTTCCGTTAGACTCCTTAGACAAATTTTGAAAGAATCCCTGAGTCAAGTTCCGGTATGTTCCTAAAGCAAAGTTCGTTCCGATTTGTTTCTTGATCTAAATTTCAATATACTCACTAGGATAAATGATAGCACATTTCAGAGCCAAATTCTTGTAAATTCTCTCTGTACAATTCCGATGGCACATCTTAGCCAAATCCTGGCCGATTCCGTGAGCCCAATTCCAATATATTCCCAGGGCATAAGTCTGTTAGATGTTCTTAACTATTACCTGGAAGATTTTTTCTAGACCAACAAGTTCAGGCATAATTGACAAATTTTCGCTAGTTCAGCGTTGTTGTACCAGTTAAAATCCATTGAAAATTGTTTCCACGGATAATCTAGAGGGGAGATAGTGCCTAAATTGCACAATTTAAAAATCAAGGATGGACACTTTAAAACTATACTTAACTTAATTGGGCCGAAAAGCTGTGCTTCTTATGGGGAGCACAATTTCATATTTCAGGTATTTATGGAGTGGAGGGGGCTAGAGACACCAACTTCCTTCCTCTAATAGCTTGAATGTTTACATTCATTTCATCTTTATCAATAATATTCATCTGATCTGCTTAACATTAATATTGGTGTACAATCGGCCGAATGGTAAATACAATCAATACATTATGTCATCAATTTTCCACATTTTAACAAATCATCATATTATTCTATATCAATATTTTCACTAAATAATAAATCACAATTTTAGCATCATTTTAATATCATCCTATTTAATATTTAGTTCTCTCAAATAGACGTTTAATTGGCTCAAATAGAAGTTCTCTCAAATGTTGACGTTTAATTGGCCAGCTGGTGAAAATTATCATCACTTTTAGATGGTTTATTTCAACTTCTGTTAGCTTTGATATGTGCTTATCTTTTTTACACTATATTCCAACTGTAGACCCTAAGCTTTTCTTCTTAAAGTGCCACTGACGATAAGGACTAATCCGTTACAGAAAGAATATTGAAACTATAGATAACACCCTATCAAGACAGAAAAGGTACTCTTTGAAAAATAAGTGAGGCATTTTTCTTAAGACCTTTTCTATTAGTTTTTGTGACATGAAAGCTCAAGATAATCCAATTTTATTTATTGATCCTTGCGGAGAATGACCACAAGTGACCTGTTCCTTAGGCACCGAAAGGAATTCACATCGTAATGGATTAGATTAGCCTTTTACAGGGTCTGCATTCCATTACTCTTAGAGAAGTTGCGATGCAAAAAGAACCGTAATTCAATAGCTATTGGCGGGTATAAGAAGAGTCTTGGAGGGATTTTCTTCTACAACTTCAGCCATTGTATAAAGCTATAAGCAGGGTTGTGGAACAGTAGTAAATATAACTAGCAACGAAATATTTTTTTTTCGACGTAACACCTTAAATTATATATTCTTTTCTTAGACAACACTGCCGTTCTATGACAGACAAATAAATTTTCAAATGGGGATAAATCCAATAATTTAGGCAGTGAAAAAATCAGGTACAAAAGTCCAGATGTTTCGATCATATATACAGCGATCATTATCATTAGAGTTACTAAAATAATATAATTCAAACTAGCATATTTATACAATAAAAACGAATAAATTTGCGGGTCATTCACATTATTATGAACTTCTGGATTATTCCCTAGATTATTTTCAGAGAGTTCACTGAAAAAGTTCATTTAAAGTTTTGATTTAAATTTCCTTCTTTAATCTTGTCCAAAAGTAAAACAAATTTCCCAATGAAGGGGGCGAAGCCTTCCGTGTCTCCTAATTACATACATTTCGTTTGCAATTAGTTAAAAAAAATATTTTTTTTCAAAATCTAGGGGTACAACTACCCCCCTTCCCAACTCCCTTTTTACCATTCTTCGAGTAAAGTTGACTTTAGTAATAAAATTAATAATTTAATTATTAATAATTGATTAATAATAAATTAATAATTTAATTTATTTACATTCCTGAAGCTACAATTTGGAACTAAATCTTCCCAAAAAATTAGAACGGAAAAACAAACAGATTCAAAATATTTTGGTTGGGAAAAAATGTTGCAGCTGGATTTGAAGCTACCCGAAATGTTGAAGCTACCCGATTTTCCCACTGATTAAAAAATTCTGTGAAAAATCTCGTTGGTTCTAATAAGCGGTAGGTAAATCTCAGTATTAGTAAAAGCTCATTGTTAGTGGACATTAACAGTTCTGAGTCAGAGTTAAATTTCTAATGATAATTTCAGCCAAAGCTTATTTTCCTTCGACACATTCTGGCTAGTTTCGATTTATATAAGAGTCGATGTTATTTTCCTTCGACACATTCTGACTAGTTTCGATTTTATATAAGAGTCGGTTTTATAAATTCATACAAAAAGATTATGCCATAACATTCATGCTTGAATTCAGGAGGAGGGCCAGTTGCAGGACTAAAGCCACCTTAGGTTACTCCAGAGTACCCTAACACAAAGAAAATTAAAAATTATGGCTTAAAAATTCAACTGGCTCTTTGGTTATGTAATGGGTTGATCACGAGTTGGTATTCGGGATTCGATACCAAATATGATGGGGCCTGGAATTGAACGGGGATTAAGTAGCAACCTCTTGAACTTATCAAACAAGAAGAAGAAAAACACACTTAAAAAAAAGAAATCTCAAACCGCCTTAAAAATATCAGGCGCAAAATAAAGTATTATTTTGAAGGGGGTGTTGTCGTAAAATTTGGAGGAAGGGAATGCTGAACTTCGAAAACAAATGCTGGAGATAATAAAAACTACCGAAAACAAGCTACTGGAACAATCTAAAGAGATCTTAGTGACAAAAGCCAAAAGGCTATCTATGTATGCCCGGGTAGTCCAAATCACATTAGGAGCCTTGTCTTCCGGCACTTTGGAATTATCAGGCTTATTCGGAAATGAACCTACGAATTTTCGGGAGGAGCAAAAGGGTCCAAATGAGAAAGAGTTCCTTATACACTCAGTATGAAAATTAAATATTAGCTATGGTAATTATTTACAACCAAAAAGATGAAAAATAAAGGCCATAAAAGACACGAAAAAGCAGAGTAACGAAAAAAAAAACACAAAAAAAAAACAACTAAACATTCAACTAGTGAATATGGAAAAATAAATATTCGCAACAGTTTTTCTTAGTTTTTCTTCTGGGGAAGGTGTTGAAACAGTCTTAAGAGATCTCAGAGGAAAATAAGCCTGATTGCCCCCTATGCATAGGTGCCTGGGTAGTCCAAACCATATTAGAAGCCTCATCTTCCGGTGCATTGGAATTCTCAGGCTTATTCGGAAGAGAAAAAACTCATTTCTAGGAGGAGTAAGGGGGTTGAAACAAGGGGGAGTTCCTTATACAGACGATCTAGACATTTTAGTTATGGTAAGTATTTACGATCAAAAAGTTGAAAAAGACAAGGCTATCAAAGACAAGAAACTATTGAGTAACCAAAAAAAGATGAAGTTTAACAATAGTTTTTCTCAGATTCTCTTTTTGTGAGGAGGGGGTCCCATTTTGGCTGATAATGGACGATTCTTTTTTTGTCATAATCATTACATTTTACTTACTAGAAGAGTACTCAATTGTCTAAATCACAGCACAGGAAAGACTAAAAGTAATACAAGATTATAGAGTCAACGATGCAGTTATTTTTTTCCAGGACACTTTGCCAGAATATAAACTAATTCCAGTAAATAAGAAGGACCAAGAGACATGTGAGGGGTTTTACACTCAATCGTTTCACGTCCACCCCAGGCAAAGGAACAGGACAGAGGAGTAGCAGGAACACTGGGGATAGATTTTCATGCACGCAGGGTGTTTTGGGAGATAAATGGTTTGACAGGCGGTATGGTTAGAAGCGCAAAGCTGTGCACACCTAAGAAAAACAGTAAGCAGCCCCTTAGAGAGAGGTTGCATCCCCTGTTAGGGGCGATGAAACTGCATTACTTACCGTTCTCACAATTGCTGACTAAACTAATTCCTAATAAATATTGTTGCGCAAATATCTATCTGATGACCATAAGCCAAGGCCTTGAAGCAGGCGTACACCTATTTTTTATTACCCTCTCTGGGACTACCCCCTCTCTGGTTAGCCGCCTCCTTTTTGATCTGATTCAAACTTTGCCTTCTGATTAGCAAGCATTACAGCAGTTTAGAGAACCGCCATTTCCAGACTTAATAATATCTTTCATGTTAAAGTTCTTAGACTTTGAGCAGCTTTGTCAACGACTTCTTAGAAAGTTCTTGCAAACTTTCCATCGAAAATCTCGTTATCAGGCATACAAAAAGACATGCCTTCTATTAGTAAATTACAGGAAAGAATAAAGTAATCAAGTAGAACTTCAAATTAGATTGCCTTCTTGGTGGAAATTCTGAATTCTCAGATACTGAGTATTGCTCAGTTTCAGGGTTGCCAAATTTTAAGTCAAAGCATCTCAGTCAGTTTGAAACCTAAGTCTTTTCTGGCAGATTAAATAAAAAAAAACAAGTTTTTTAACTGAAAGTAAGGAGCGACATTAAAACTTAAAACGAACAGAAATTATTCCGTATATGAGAGGGACTGTCCCATCCTCAACGCCTCACTTTTTACGCTAAAGTTTTTATTGTTTTAAAAAACAGAGTTGTGAGGAAGAGTCAAACTTTAGTGTAAATAGCAAGGCGTTGAGGAGGGGACAGCACTTTCACGTACAGAATAATTTCTGTTCGTTTTAAGTCTTAATGTTGCTCCTTAGTTTAAGTTAAAAAAAAATTGTTTTTTTTATTTAATTTCTGAACGATTTTGAATTAATGCAGGTTTTGATTTTGGCTCACTGTACATAATTAATTAAAACGAAATTTGCATATTAATTTTACTCTTTTTTGGTTAAATGGCCTTCTGGAAAGTGGTTTAATTTTATTTACAAACGTTTTAATTAATAATAAATATGCGTAACTTACGAATTAACTTACGTAACGAACTTTTATATTCATATATTTTTAATACGTATATTATGGGTTTCGCCCCCTAGTCAATACCTCGCTCTTTACACTAAAGTTCGAATTTTGTTCCGATTCTTTAAAAATGACCTCTTAATCACAAAGGCCGTTAATTATAAAAAATAGCTCTTATGAAAGTACCAAAAAAAACTTTAGCGTAAAGAGCGAGGTATTGATTAGGGAACGAACCCAATCATATACTTAATATAGCAATTTCCCTTCCACTATGAAAACTTCCTCGACGGAAATATCCTACAACTTAACCCCCGACCCCCCACCCACTACCAAAAAACATCTCCCCTGAAAACGTCTGTATACTTCCCAATAACCAATACTATATGTAAACAGTGGCCAAATTCATAACTTGCAGCCCTTCCCCGGGGACTGTGGGGGATTAAGTCATCTTCAAAGATATAGTTATTATGTTTTTGACCGTGCTGAACAAAATGGCTATCTCAAAATTTTTATCGGAATTACTATGGGAAAAAATTAGCTTGGGAAAGGGCCTAGTTGACCTCCATTTTTTTGTCACTTATAAAGGGAACTAGAACTTTTAATTTTAGTTCGAGTGAGACCTCCTGCGATATTATAGGACAACTGGGTCAATACGATCCTTTCTGCGGAAAAGAAAAAAAAAACAATAAAAAAACAAATAAACAAACATCCGTTATCTTTCTTTTGGCAAAAAATACAAAATTCCACATTTTTTCAGATAGGAGCTTGAAACTTCTACATTAGGGTTTTCATATACTCTGAATCTGATGGTGGGATTTTCGTTAAGATTTTATGACTTTTAAGCGGTGCTTACCCCTTATTTTTAAAATAGGGCAAATTCTCTCAGGCTCGTAATTTTTGATAGTTAAGACTAAATATGATAAACCTTATATATTTGAAATCAAACAGTTCGTGGTAACGAACTGTAAGTAAGGAGCGACCCGGCTCAATGGTAACCGAAACTCTAAAAAATGGAATTTTGATACCAATAGATACATCAAAAGAATTAGATTTTTATTCTGATTTCAAATATGTAAGTTTCATCAAGTTTAATTTTACCTATCAAAAGTTACGCGCCTGAGAAAATTTGGCTGATTTTCGAAAAAAGGGGGAAAGACCCCCTAAAAGTTATAGAACCTTAATGAAAATCACACCATCATATTCAGCGTATCAGAGAACTCTACTGTAGAGGTTTCAAGCTCCTATCTACAAAAATATGGAATTTTCCATTTTTTGCCAGAAGAAAGATCACAGATGCGTGTTTATTTGTTTTTTGTTTTTTTTTTTCCCCAGGGGTGATCGTATCGACCCAGTGGTCCTAGAATATCGTGGGAGGGCTCATTGGAACGGAAATTAAAAATTCTAGTGCCCTTTTTAAGTGACAAAAAAAATGAAGGGCAACTAGACCCCCTCCCACGCTCATTTTTTTCTCAAAGTCATCTGATCAAAATTTTGAGATAGCCATTTTGTTCAGCATGGTCGAAAATATTATAACTATGTCTTTTAGGATGACTTAATCCCTCGAAGCCCCCAGGAGGAGGGCTGAAAGTTATGAACTTTACCCAATGTTAACATATAGTATTGGTTATTGGGACCCGGCTCAATGGTAACCGAAACTCTAGAAAACGGTATTTTCATACAAATAGATACATCAAAAGAAGTAAATTTTAATGCTGATTTCAAATATATAAGTTTCATCAAGTTTAATCCTACCCATCAAAAGTTACGCGCCTGAGAATATTTGGCTGATTTTCGAAAAAAGGAGGAAAGACCCCCTTAAAGTTATAGAACCTGAATGAAAATCACACCATCATATTCCGCGTATCAGAAAACCCTACTGTAGAGGTTTCAAGCTCCTATCTACAAAATTGTGGAATTTTTTGCCAGAAGAAAGATCACGGGTGATCTTTTTTATTTATTTTTTTTTCCCCAGGGGTGATCGTATCGACCCAGTGGTCCTAGAATACCGTGGGAGGGCTCATTGGAATGAAAATAAAAGTTTTAGTACCCTTTTTAAGTGACCAAAAAAAATGGAGGGCAACTAGGCCCCCTCCCACGCTCATTGTTTTCCCAAAGTCACCTGATCAAAATTTTGAGATAGCCATTTTGTTCAGCGTGTTCGAAAATGTTATAAGTATGTCTTTTTAGATGACTTAATCCCCCGAATTTCCCAGGAGGAGGGCTGAAAGTTATGAACTTTACCCAATGTTAACACATAGTATTGGTTATTGGGAAGCATACAGTACAGACGTTTTCAGGAGAGATTTTTCCTGGTAGTGGGGGGGGGGTCGGTCAGGGACGTACGCTGGGGTGCCTCAGGGCCCCCCCCCCAAAAAAAAAAATCTCACGATTTTTTTCATTTTCCCATAATTTTCTGATTTTTCTCACAGAATAATGGGTTTGAAGGATTTGCCCCCCCCCCCCGAAACAAATTGGATCCCCCCCGAAATAAATTCCTGCGTACTTGCCTGGGGTCGGGGGTTATGTAGGAGGATCTTTCCATGAAGGATATTTTCATGGGGAAGGGACATTGCTATGAAGGGGACGCCGGACTTCCCAGCATTATTTAAAAAAAGATCAGAAATTAAATATAAAAAAAACAAGTTTTTCATCTGCAACAGCAGCAACATCAAAACTTTAAACGAACAGAAAATATTACATATATGATTGGGTCCATCCCCTAGTCAATACCTCACTCTTTAAGCCAGAGATTTTTTAGTACTTTCATAAGAGCTATTTATTCTAATTAACGGCCTTTGTGATTAAGCGGTCATTTTTAAAGAATTGGAACAAAATTTGAACTTTCGCTTAAAGAGCAAGGTATTGACTAGGGGGCGAACCCCCTAATATATGTATTAAAAATATATGAATATAGAAGTTCGTTACGTAAGTTAATTCGTAAGTTACGTATATTTATTACTAATAAAAACGTTCGTAAATAAAATGAAACAAGTTTCGAGAAAGCCATTTAACCAAATAAAAGTAAATTAATATGAAAATTGTTTTTAATTATTCATGTACTGTGAGCCAAGATCAAAACCTGCATTTATTCAAAAACGTTCAAAAATAAAATAAAAAAAACAAGTTTTTTTAACTGAAAGTAAGGAGCGACATTAAAACTTAAAACGAACAGAAATTATTCCGTATATGAAAGGGGCTTTCCCCTCCTCAACGCCTTGCTCTTTACGCTAAAGTTTGACTTTCTCACAACTCTATTTTTTTAAACAATAAAAAACTCTAGCGTAAAGAGCGAGGCGTTGAGGAGGGGACAGCCCCTTTCATATACGGAATAATTTCTGTTCGTTTTAAGTTTTAATGTCGCTCCTTACTTTCAGTTAAAAAAAACTTGTTTTTTTATTTAATCAACATAAAAATCCAACTCTTTTAATGTATTAATTAGTATCAAAACTCCGTTTTTTAGAGTTTCTGTTTCTATTGAGCCGGGTCGGTCCTTACTTACAGTTCGTTACCACGAACTGCTTGACAAGTTGTTGATCAACAACCGCGTGAACCCGTTTGTTTATCATTAATTGTGGATCAACAATAATTTTGGCGGGAAATTTTTTTTTTATTATTGTTGGAAATAAATGGCTACATTGTCAAAATCAATTGAATAGTGTTCAACAATTTCCGATTAAACTTTTGTTTTCTTCTGAATTTTTTACTGTTTATGCACCTTTTCACGGAGCGAATTCTGAATATTTCCATTAAACGCAACAAAAATAAAGAGAGAGAGAGAGAGAGAGAGAGAGAGAGAGAGAGGAGAGAGAGAGAGAGAGAGAGAGAGAGAGAGAGAGAGAGAGAGAGAGAGAGAGAGAGAGAGAGAGAGAGAGAGAGAGAGAGAGAGAGAGAGAGAGAAATGTATAAAGCAAACTATGGCCAGTAGAAAGAAAAGACAAAACTAAAGCGACGCGGATATTTGCCCTGTATAAAACAAGACGCATTAAACGTAACAAACAAAGATAAATTCTAAAATAACCTAAAACTAAAAACTAAGAAATAAAACCACAAATATCCATATATACAATTGTCGCTACTGTGATTATTTCTTGGTTTTTGATTTTATTTGATTTTAGATTATTTTAGTTTTTAGCTTTGTTTCTTAGAGTTGAAGACACCTTGTTTGATATAGGTGAAATATCCACGTCGCTTTAGTTTTGTCTTTTCCCTCTCCGCAGTTTGCTTTCTTCATTTTGAGATTTCTCTCTCTCTCTTTGTTTGTGTCATGGCTGGCCAGTTCAGCTTTAGATCTTTCATTAAACACAAAAAAATTTCTTCAGTCGAAAAAAATACCGATTGATTACCATTGATTACCACTGATTTTTTTCGTGATTACCACGAAAAAAAATACCGATTGATTATCACTTATAGAGACATTTCCACTGTAACCATATAATATTGTAGATTATTCGAACTAGATTATTTTACTCATTAAAAAAAAAAAAAATTCACTTTTCCTTTAAGCTGCCATCACTCGCATCAAATGAGGCGGAGGGAGAGGAAAAGACAGGGAGTTCGGGGGGTTGTTTCTCCTGGAGTGTTGCCCTCCCCTGCCTAGGTAAAAAAAAAATATCTTTTTGGGGTATTTTCATTGTACAGTGACTGCTTTTGGTATTTTTATTTAAAAAAGACAAATTTACCCCCCCCCCCCCCCAAAAAAAATATATATATGGCCTATACACCGTCAGTGGTGCTACTGCTAGTATTCACAGCTCATTGCGGTATCAAGCCATCTGAGGCCAGTACGGCTGCGCACATCCTCCTCCACCCCGATCTATTCAAGTCTTCGCTCTTTACTCTCTCCCGAGAAATTCTAATTTCTTGTAAATCTTTTCGGTACAACCTCTTCCTGTCCCATTCAGGGACGCCTTACTTTGCGTTTGGTCCTAGATGGATGGGCGAAAAGGACGATCGGTACTTATGTATTATACTAGAAGCACAATCGAGAACCTGTATCGCGAACATTAGACTTTACCCGTTTTTCACGGTGTTAATAACAGACAATTAGCTTCGGCTCGGTGGAAAAACACATTGTACCTATATTTTGATTAAATATTTAGTTGGTATTTTGGTTAGGTTAGTCTGGGCTACGTATTGAACAAATGCACTCTGGGCGGCCCCCTTCCATAATTCTTTGTTGTAGTTTTCACAGCCGAAGCTAATTGTCTGGTATTAACACCATGAAAAAAGGGTAATGTCTCATGTTCGCAATACAAGTTCTCGAATGTGTTTCTCGTATAATACATAAGTACCGGACGATCTTCAGCAATCTATCATTCTAAATCAGTGGAGCTGGTAGCACCATGGATGTTTATATGGGGGGGGGACGGAGGGATCCTCCCGGATGAATGATGCTGCCTTATATTTTACCAAACACATCCAATCAAAATTTTGAGATATCCATTTTGTTCAACGTAGTTGAAACTTCTGGAAATTTTGTCTTTTAGGATGATAACCCCCCTCAGAGCCCTCAGTGCAAGGGATGTAAGTTATGCCCATAGGGCATATAAGGTTTATATAGAAAGTTGTTGTAGAAATTTCAAATCAGGCTGATTTGATTGGTAAATTGAAATTGCCTTTTTTAATAGTCGAAAACGAGTGGAGAGTAATTAACCCCCTTTTCACGCCCACCATTTCCCCAAAAATATTCAATCAAAGCTTAGAGATAGCCATTTTGTTCAACGTAGTTGAAAGGTCCGGAAATTATGTCTTTGAGAATGACAACCCCCTCAAAGCCCTCAGGGCAAGGGTTGTAAGTTATGCCCTTGGGACATATAATGTTTTTTTATAGAAGGCGTTGTCGCAGAAACTTCAAAAGGGCTAGTGCCTTTTTTTAATAGTTGAAAGTGATTGGAGAGCGACTAACGCCCCTCTCACGGCCCCGATTTCCCCAAACATATCTAATCAACATTTTGAGATAGCCATTTTGTTTAAGTTAGTTGAAAGTTCTGGAAATTAGCTCTTAGAGGATGACAACCACCCTAACAGCCCTTAGGGTAAGGGTTATAATTTATGCCCTGGGGGCATATAAGGTGTTTATAGAAAGCGTTGAAGTGATTGGAAGGCTTGACATTTTCATAGTAAAGATCGATATGGGTATAATGTATTATTTTGTTGTTGTTTAGACCAGGGCACTTAGTATCGAAGGAGTTGTCGTAGGAACTTTGAAAAGGGCTCATTCGATTGAAAATAGAAGGGGCTGATGCCCTTTCAAATAGTCTAAAGTGATTGGATGGCAACTAATCGCCCTCCCACGCCCACCCTTCCATTTGCCCATTATGTTTAAAAACTAAATGTTGCCTTACGATTAAATCAAAATGCACTGTTGATGCTAATTCCAAATAAGGCATCTCAGCAGTATCTCATGAACGACTGAGGGTATTATGTTCAAACTTTCGGGGCTACTTCTGCTCTTAAAATTTAACAAAATCGAAATAGCGTAAGTGCATCCAAGCTATCAAAAAAATTAAACAGATTTTTTGTGAATGGTATCAAGTTTTGCATTCCAGGTCAATTAGAGGAGGTATGAAACTAAATTAAACACTGCTATTTGTGTCCAGATTTTTAAAAGGTTGTATGTTGTTAAACTTTGCTGAAATTTTTTCTCCAGCATACAAATAGCAGGCCAAACTATAAAGTCTTAAAAAAATGAAAAGATTTAAAGTATTATTTTCTTTTTCCTTGAAAATACTATGTCAATATAAAACGAACAGAAATTAATTATTCTAACTTTATATATCAAATAATATTAACATTTTGATTACTAAATATCATTATACGTATATTAAACTGACAATGCACATTCATTTGCATTTTTTCAGTAGAGTGAAAATTATGTTCTGGCCTTGGGAAGGCATAGGGGTTCTGAGCCCAACTTATGTTAATTTCTTCTCGTTTTGAGTTTGACTCGGTTATTTATTGTAATTTCTGTTCGTTTTGGGTTTCATTTATTTAACGATGCTGATTTGTTGTAGTTTCACGCTTGGTAAATTATTTGATTTTAGTTTTGCTCATTTTTTGTTTAATGGAGTTCTTTACATTTCTTTGAAAAAACTTATTTTGTGGGAAAAGTTTTTTTTAATTAATCTCTAATAAATATCCGATTAGTTAAAGATATTCTCTAACACTGTTAGCTAACAGTTTTGAGTTGGACGTCGGAAACACTATTGTTGGGAAAATTGTTAGCTAATAATTTTTTGTTTGGACGGCGGGAAAAAAACCCTTTAATTTCTTGACTTTAACACTGTTTCATTGTCAAGCTTAATTGGCCAATCAGGCTCAAGAGTTAAGGCATAATTATTTGAAACTACAAAAGATGGAAGTGCGGATGAAATTGGCAGAAGTAATAACGACATAGCAATAGTAAAGAATAATTGGGACAAATTAGCGTCAATATAAGCTTTTCAAACCGATTACCCACCATTTTTATTTTCCACTTTTGAAATATAAGTGTGACATTAAAATCAAGAAATAACCTATTTCATTAATAAAATTTGTATTCCTTATGTTGCGTGGCTGCAGGCAGGGGCGTCGTTTGGGGGGCAGTTGCCTCCCCCTCAATAATGTGGAGAAAAAAATTATCATAAATCCCACGCCCCTTAACTATCCGGATATGGACCCTTCTTGCCCCCCCTAAATAAAGTGAGAGGGGGGTTAGTTGCCCTCAAATCACTTTCGACTATTAAAAAGAGCATTAGCCCTTTGAATTTCAAATCGAATGAGCCCTTTTTCAAGTTTCTACGACAAAGATTTCAATAAAAACCTTATATGTCCCCAGGACATAATTTATAACTCTTGCCCTGAAGACTGTGGGGGGAGTGTCCTGCTCAAAAGTACAATTTCCTGAACTTTAAACTGCGTGAAACAAAATGGCTATCTCAAAATTTTGATGTGATGTGTTTGGGGAAAAGGTGGGCGTGAGAGGGGTGTTAGTTGCCCTCCAATCACTTTCGACTATTAAAAAGGGCACTAGCCGTTTTGAATTTCCAATCGAATGAGCATTTTTTGTAGTTTCTACGACAACGCTTTCTATAAAAACCTTATATGCCCCCAGGGTATAACTTAAAACCCCTGCCTTGAGGGCTGTTGGGGAGTGTCCTCCTCAAAAACATAATATCTGTCTGAAAATAAACTACGCTGAACAAAATGGCTATCTCAAAATTTTGATTGGATATGCTTCGGGAAATGGTGGGCGTGGAAGGGGTGTTAGTTGCCTTCCAATCACTTTCAACTATTAAAAAGCGCATAAGCCACTCTAATTTCCAATTGAATGAGCCATTTTTGAAGTTTCTACGACATTTTCTTCGATACGAAGTGTCCTGGTCTAAAGGAAAAAAATAATATATAATCCAGTGTGCCACATCGTTCTTATATGCCCCCAGGGCATAACTTAAAACCCTTGCCCTGAGAGTTGGAGGGGAGTGTCCTCCTCAAAAATATATTTTCTATCTGGACATCAACTACGCTGAACAAAATGGCTATCTCAAAATTTTGATTGGATGTGTTTGGGGAAATGGTGGGCAGGGAAGGGGTGTTAGTTGCCTGCCAATCACTTTCGACTATTAACAAGGGCACAAGCCACTCCAATTTCCAATCGAATGAGCCCTTTCGAAGTTTCTACGACAACTCCTTCGATACGAAGTGCCCTGGTATGGAAAAAAATAATAATACATTGGTCCAACATCGGTCTTTACTTAGGCAGCGCGATTGTGCTGCCTATGAAAATCGTTAGAGAATTCCTCTCAGTTAGTTAACAAATTTGTTTCCGCCGTCCAAACAAATACCTGTATTGTTTCCATAAGTGGAAACAATAAAAAAAATTCCATAATTGGTGCTGTAGTTCAACATAAATTTGTTTTGTCGACATGTGTGACTATTATTCGTCCCGGGCATAGATCTTCCCAGAATTCTGTGATTGTTCGTTCAAGAATCTATTTAAATAAATCTTTGTTCCGGAATGTTCCCTGTAGGCTAATGTTTCAAATTGTATCTCATTGCTCGTATGATATCCATAACCAACAAGATTATGTGCCTCAATCTGTAAGTGAAAAGATGCGAGGGGATTTTCTTTATGGAACCTAGACCATTTAAGACAAAATTGTTATGCAAAGCCTGTTCATTTCATAAGTATGAATGTAAATATTAGCTTTTCCCTTGTAAAATAATTTGTATAGCTCAAATATTCATGTCATTGCCCAACAGAAACGTTTTGTACATCGATATCACTGTATATAAATATAACATGTTATGTTTTTTATTATATTATGTTATTTATATACAGTGATCGATATACACTGGCATAGTAGCAAATACGAAGTGGAGGGGAAGAAATTAGAAGTCGGCTATCCCTGAGAAACCCCAAATTTTTCAAAGAAAAAGTGGCTGGTGCTATTCTTCATGGGTTGCATTACGCAGATCACTAAAGAGTAAGAGTGGGGGTAGGGGGTCTCAGGCTCTGCCAGTACCTTTCAGACTCACCCGAGTCCGAAGCACTTTTTTCGTAATTACTAATACTTTTCCATCATTTTGTTCTATTTTCATGAGTCCCCTTCCTCCAAAACATAAAATAAGCAGGTCATTAAAATGACCTGCAGGTCATAAAAGGTCATAAAATGCTGTCACTTCTGACTGGCATGTCACAAATACATAATTTGCTTTAGCATAATTTAATGCACAAAAAAAAATAGTAGTACGTTCCTAGTATCTCAATGATAAACTTAGCCCAATTTCTGAAAATCTTTTCAGAATATTTATTTTTGGAACGAGGTATTAGAATGAGGGTGAGGTTGGGAACTACTTTGACTAGTAATTAGGTAGAGGAATAAAGTTTGTCCCGAATCATTTGCTTTACTACAAACACCCATTTGACCATGTTATATATAAATAAAACTAAATATGAACAGGAAAAGGAACCTGAGTGGTTTCTCCTAACGATGTACAAACCCCATTTTGTCAAGGTAAGTTTTTTTCTGGATGACATGCCATTTGAGGCTACTGAGAGGATTCCGTAAAAGTGGAACAATTCAAGAGTAAGCCAGTTTAGTGAGTGTGAGTGGAAACACTACTTGCATAGGATAAAGGATCGCCAGAAGCCGTAAGCACATTTAGAACTAGATTTTTTTGATTTGTTAAAAATATTTTGATAAATTGCTTCTCAAACCGATTGATTGTAAACTATTAGCATGCAAGTTAGGGACAGTAATTCACAAAAAAAGTAGGAAAGGCGAGGATTTTTCGTGACTATTAAGTGAAGATATAAATAAATACGGTTCAAAATTGGGGGAGGGTAATTTTGTTTTTTCATTTAAAATACCAAAAAAATATATTGTTCAAAGTTTAGGAGGGGCATATTATCCAGGGAAAGTAGAAACTACATCTACCTACCCCTTTTCTATATTCACCCCTTACACAAGCCAATTTTTAAAAGAGAAAAATAATTAGCGTCGAAAATCATATTAAATTCCCCGAAAAAAAGACTTTTGAGCATTTCCAGTTTCTAATGGGAAATTCCCATGAAACAGGAGATTCTGGTTTTTTAATAAATCGAAGAAACATTCCTTTTTGGAAAAATTGAAATTATTATAAATCAGATAATGTAAACAAAATTGAAAAAGTATATGAATTCTGAGAGAATCATAACAAACTTGACATTCAAGGAGCGGCTCCTCCTAAAATATTTTCTTCTTGCCTATGCCTATAGTCATATTTTTCCTATTTCTGTTTATTTTTCTTTCGAAACACTAAAGAAGCCAAAATATCCATCCAGAAGTACAATATCCTGTATTTTCAGTAAAGCATACAATTTAATACAGGGTTAAAATTTGGTATTGGATTAGGACCATTCACGATGACATTTTATTAATACCGCGAATTAGCTGGCGCTAATTTGAGCCAATCAGATTTTCGTAGAATTTTTTTGATTAGCTAAAGATCCCCTAATAAAAATACCGTATTTTTTTTTAATTGGGATCCTGTCTATTTGTTACCACAGCCTTAAGAGAAATTCATTTAAGTCACTACTATCTCCATCAGTCAGCTCCAAAGGGGGCATATGCTACTAGGGCTGATACCCTACACTTTTTAGTCGTAAAATAAGCCACTAGGATTTTATCGTTTGTATTTTTCCAACCTAAACTAGACTTTGCATCTTGTTCATCATGAGCCCTACTCCTTGCCCGAGCACCCCTCCAAAATCTCAATACAATAGTTGGTTTTTAAAGTTGTAACATTCCAAGTTTCAACTTCCACATGATTTGAATACAACTACTACAACTACTAACTGCAGCATAAACCAGTTGTAGGTGAAGCACGACAAAGCCGTCTTAGAACCGGACAGAAACAAGTCCCTGGGACCCCCAGTGCGAATGGAGGCTTTGTGCAATCCTAGGCCCATCTTGGTCACAATATGGTTTTCCACCATTGGCTATTCTCATATATCAACAAGATTTGAAACCCTGCACAAAGCTATTGCCTCTTACTCATTATATATTCATGCTTACAATTACTATAATGCTATGGGGAGGCAGCCCATAATAGGTAAATAAGCTAGAAAGTGGTTTTTCAGCCCCCAAAAGTCCACCAAAACAAACAAAATTCAGAAAATGTATCAATCAGAATCAAGAGCAAATGCTGTGTCGTTTACTAGGCTATAATTTCCTCAAATGGTGCCAATCATCACGGTCGACCTGCACAGCTATTTGTAGTCACAGTTCTGGCTGGGCAAACTCGTAAAAGGCCCACCCTAACGCTACCATAAGGCCACCCAAGGAGGATTTTCTTTTCAGGAATAGGGACCAAGCACGGAGTTTATGTTGGAGCTGAGACTCCAACCCATCTAACAGCACCAGAAAAGCTCCAACCTTTTAAATCCAACCTATCCTCGTCAGAGCATTCGTCAGGGGACTAAATTCTATGGTCTATAAGAGAAGGGAAAAAAAGGAAAAGGAAAAAAAATGTACGGAGGCTTGTAGATGTGGCAGCTCGCTATTAGCTTTTGTTATTTCTGCATCTCAATGTTTAAAAAAAGCTTCTCATTCGAGATAAAAAAAAAAAACTCAGTATTTTGCATGTAATTGGTGTAAAAATTGTAATTCGTTTTCTGCCCAAATTTTGGGCAGAAAAATTTGGGGAAAAAATGGACCAAGAGGAGGATAAGGAGCAAGTTTTTATCCCTCGAAAAATAAACCTAACTAGCAAAACATTGGGACACTTCCTAAATGAAAATAAAAACTGTCACTAGGTAGAGAAATGACTTTTCAAAAGTATAAAAATGTCCTCAAAGAGTTACAAAACAAGTCATTACGCCAACATCTTCCCATTTTTGACTTGAAAAAAAAAACTTTTTCGGGTCGCATAAAAAAAAAGTTTTGTAATTGCTAGTGCATTTGGAGATGAAAGCGTTTAAACTAAAAAATGGCTTTCTATTTTGCTCTGAACCCTGGAAAAATAATCACGAAAAAATGTGGTTTGTGCATCTCTTGCTAATTCTACTTTGCCACCAATTGATTAAGTTAATTTAATGGTTATTCGTTTCTATATACTTTTAATCTTGGTGACAAATGCCAATATTCCCTACCATGGTAGGGTCCCAAACCCAACAGTTCCCTCTTATGACCATGATCGTCAGTTTCAAGTTCCCTTTCATCTTCATTTCAAACCAAATCAGCGTTGCCAGTAGTAGTTACCATGTATAAGGTTTCAAGCGTACATTCAAGCGTACATTCACTATCTATTAGGCACTTTCAAGCGTACATTCACGCCTACAAGAATATGGTCAAAAGTGTATACAATATGAACGGTACATTGGAATTGCGCAAGAAAAACCCATGCCTGAGACATTAAACTCACGCGTGAATATTTTAAAAGTTGGCACACTATAATGCATGTTATGAAACTGAAGTCGAGGTTTTTTAAACTTGGCAAGGTATAATGTGGTCACACATGTTTTGAGAGTTTGGTCGTAATAATAATTTAAGCAGACAGGTTTTTTTTTCTGTTTTTGTTGTCAATTGCACAATGAATGTACATCATGAGTTCCTATTTAGTTTAAATAATTCTAGGTGGAATTGAGTTTTATGGATGGTATGGAAAAATGGTACATGTTAAATATTCGGGTAGACATACGACTAAGAAACGCTTCACTATAAATAAGGCTATCGTGTTTTTCCAAAATTTCTAGGGCGGGGGTAACTATTTAGTTTAAATAATTCTAGGAGGAATTGAGTTTTATGGATGGTATGGAAAAATGGTACTTGTTAAATATTCGGATAAACATACGACTAAGAAACGCTTCACTATAAATAAGGCTATCGTGTTTTTCCGAACTTTCTAGGGCGGGGGTAAGTATTTAGTTTAAATAATTCTAGGAGGAATTGAGTTTTGTGGCTGGTGTGGAAAAATGGTACTTGTTAAATATTCGGGTAGACATACGACTAAGAAACGCTTCACTATAAATAAGGCTATCGTGTTTTTCCAAAATTTCTAGGGCGGGGGTAACTATTTAGTTTAAATAATTCTAGGAGGAATTGAGTTTTATGGATGGTATGGAAAAATGGTACTTGTTAAATATTCGGATAAACATACGACTAAGAAACGCTTCACTATAAATAAGGCTATCGTGTTTTTCCGAACTTTCTAGGGCGGGGGTAAGTATTTAGTTTAAATAATTCTAGGAGGAATTGAGTTTTGTGGCTGGTGTGGAAAAATGGTACTTGTTAAATATTCGGGTAAACATACGACTAAGAAACGCTTCACTATAAATAAGACTGTTGTGTTTTTCTGAACTTTCTAGGGCGGGGGTAACTATTTAGTTTAAATAATTCTAGGAGGAATTGAGTTTTATGGATGGTATGGAAAAATGGTTCTTGTTAAATATTCGGATAAACATACGACTAAGAAACGCTTCACTATAAATAAGGCTATCGTGTTTTTCCGAACTTTCTAGGGCGGGGGTAAGTATTTAGTTTAAATAATTCTAGGAGGAATTGAGTTTTGTGGCTGGTGTGGAAAAATGGTACTTGTTAAATATTCGGGTAGACATACGACTAAGAAACGCTTCACTATAAATAAGGCTATCGTGTTTTTCCGAAATTTCTAGGGCGGGGGTAACTATTTAGTTTAAATAATTCTAGGAGGAATTGAGTTTTATGGATGGTATGGAAAAATGGTACTTGTTAAATATTCGGATAAACATACGACTAAGAAACGCTTCACTATAAATAAGGCTATCGTGTTTTTCCGAAATTTCTAGGGCGGGGGTAAGTATTTAGTTTAAATAATTCTAGGAGGAATTGAGTTTTGTGGCTGGTGTGGAAAAATGGTACTTGTTAAATATTCGGGTAAACATACGACTAAGAAACGCTTCACTATAAATAAGACTGTTGTGTTTTTCTGAACTTTCTAGGGCGGGGGTAACTATTTAGTTTAAATAATTCTAGGAGGAATTGAGTTTTATGGATGGTATGGAAAAATGGTACTTGTTAAATATTCGGATAAACATACGACTAAGAAACGCTTCACTATAAATAAGGCTATCGTGTTTTTACGAACTTTCTAGGGCGGGGGTAAGTATTTACGACTACATACGACTAAGATACGACTAAGATACGACTAAGAAACGCTTCACTATAAATAACTCTATCGTGTTTTTCCGAACTTTCTAGGGCGGGGGTAACTATTTAGTTTAAATAATTCTAGGAGGAATTGAGTTTTATGGATGGTATGGAAAAATGATACTTGTTAAATATTCGGGTAAACATACGACTAAGAAACGCTTCACTATAAATAAGGCTATCGTGTTTTTCCGAACTTCCTAGGGCAGGGGTAAATATTTAGTTTAAATAATTCTAGGAGGAATTGATTTTTGTGGGTGGTACGGAAAAATGGTACGTGTTAAATATTCGGGTAAACATTCGACTATAAATAAGGCTATTTTGTCTTTCTGAACTTTCTTTGAGAGGCGGGGGTAAGTATTTAGTTTAAATAATTCTAGGAGGAATTGAGTTTTGTGGCTGGTGTGGAAAAATGATACTTGTTAAATATTCGGGTAAACATACGACTAAGAAACGCTTCACTATAAATAAGGCTATTGTGTTATTCTGAACCTTCTAGGGCGGGGGTAACTATTTAGTTTAAATAATTCTAGGAAGAATTGAGTTTTATGGATGGTATGGAAAAAATGGTACTTGTTAAATATTCGGGTAAACATACGACTAAGAAACGCTTCACTATAAATAAGGCTATCGTTTTTTTCCGAATTTTCTATGGCGGGGGTAACTATTTAGTTTAAATAATTCTAGGAGGAATTGAGTTTTATGGATGGTATGGAAAAAATTGTACTTTTTAAATATTCGGGTAAACATACGACTAAGAAACGCTTCACTATAAATAAGGCAATCGTGTTTTTCCGAACTTTCTAGGGCGGGGGTAACTATTGAGTTTAAATAATTCTAGGAGGAATTGGGTTTTGTGGCTGGTGTGGAAAAATGGTACGTGTTGAATATTTGGGTAAACATACGACTAAAAAACGCTTCACTATAAATAAGGCTGTTTTGTTTTTTCTGAACTTTCTAGGGCGGGGGTAGCTATTTAGCTTAAATAATTCTAGGAAGAATTGAGTTTTATGGATGGTATGGAAAAATGGTACTTGTTAAATATTCGGGTAAATATACGACTAAGAAACGTTTCACTATAAATAAAGCTATCGTGTTTTTCCGAACTTACTAGGACGGGGGTAACTATTTAGTTTAAATAATTCTAGGAGGAATTGAGTTTTATGGATGGTATGGAAAAATGGTACATGTTAAATATTTGGGTAAACATACGACTAAGAAACGCTTCACTATAAATAAGGCTATCGTGTTTTTCCGAACTTTCTAGGGCGGGGGTAACTATTTAGTTTAAATAATTCTATGAGGAATTGAGTTTTTTGGCTGGTACGGAAAAATGGTACGTGTTAAATATTCGGGTAAACATTCGACTATAAATAAGGCTATTGTGTCGTTCTGAACTTTCTGTGAGAGGCGGGGGTAAGTATTTAGTTTAAATAATTCTAGGAGGAATTGAGTTTTGTGGCTGATGCGGAAAAAATGGTATGTGTGGGGTAAATTAAGTTTTGAGGGGGGTAAAAATGGTAGTTATTTAGCACCCGGTAAACAGGTGCCTTGAAATGCTTATGGTACTTGTTAAATATTCGGGTAAACATACGACTAAGAAACGCTTCACTATAAATAAAGGTATCGTGTTTTTCCGAACTTTCTAGGACGGGGGTAACTATTTAGTTTAAATAATTCTAGGAGGAATTGAGTTTTATGGATGGTATGGAAAAATGGTACATGTTAAATATTCGGGTAAACATACGACTAAGAAACGCTTCACTGTAAATAAGGCTATCGTGTTTTTCGGAACTTCTTAGGGCGGGGGTAACTATTTAGTTTAAATAATTCTAGGAGGAATTGAGTTTTGTGGCTGATGTGGAAAAATGGTACTTGTTAAATATTCGGGTATACATACGACTAAGAAACGCTTCACTATAAATAAGGCTATTGTGTCTTTCTGAACTTTCTAGGGTGGGGGTAAGTATTTAGTTTAAATAATTCTAGGAGGAATTGATTTTTGTGGGTGGTACGGAAAAATGGTACGTGTTAAATATTCGGGTAAACATTCGACTATAAATAAGGCTATTGTGTCTTTCTGAACTTTCTGTGAGAGGCGGGGGTAAGTATTTAGTTTAAATAATTCTAGGAGGAATTGAGTTTTGTGGCTGATGCGGAAAAAATGGTATGTGTGGGGTAAATTAAGTTTTGAGGGGGGTAAAAATGGTAGTTATTTAGTACCCGGTAGACAGGTGACTTGAAATGCTTCATTAGAAATAGTTTATTGTTAATGATACCTCCTCGACAGATATTTTTTTTATTGTATTTTATAGCTATTAGACAAACGTTGCTCTGTGTTTGCCACACCATCTAGTAAATATTTATCGGGGTTTTATATTTTCTGTTCAATTATTTTCAGTGTAAGCCAATATAATTACTTCATTCTTTTATTCTAACTTAACTTGTAGGAATAGGACTTCTAGAATAAGGATTCATTCCCTCGACTTAATCAGTTTATTCATGTAAAATGGTGAACAAAAGACTATTAATTCTCCGTATTCTTCTTCTTCTTCTTATCTAGCTAAACGTTGCGCTGTGTTTGTCACACCAACTAGTAAATATTTATCGGGCTTTTATTTTTTCCGTTCAATTATTTTCAGTGTAAGCCAATATATTGCTAGAGGGAGTAAAAATGGTAGTTATTTAGTACCCGGTAAACAGGTGACGTGATATGCTTCATTAGAAGTAGTTTATTGCTAATGATACCTCCTCGACAGATATTTTTATGGCTCTAACAATTGTACTCTATGCTTGCCCAGAGACACGATGTGGCTTTCCCACTATTGCTCTATGACCGGTTATCGACACTACCTAGTTTATTGCATGTATTAAATCAGTATTTTTTACACAGTGAAACGATAAACACATAACTAATATCTCTAAAAAGGGAAGATGAAGCATTTTAAGAAAGCGTGTTCACATGATTGTGTTATTGTAGCATTGAATTCTGACAAGGAGAAGTATTTAAACTATGAAATAAGTACAAGTGGTAGCACTATCGGAAACGTATGCGTGCATTGTCATGACAGTAAGGAATTGAATTTCTTTGTAGTACCAAAAAAATTCAACTCTTATGATGGTGGATATGCGATATTGAGATCTCCGGAGATGATTGCACTCAAAGAGAATGCCAACATAAAATTAACAGTTGATAAAGAGGAGCCTCTTCTTGCTAATGCTTGTGGTAACATGTTACCCAGTGTTAAACCATATCGTCAGCTTTCGGGTATTAGCATTCAAATGAAAGCAAAGACGAAAAGAAAGGCCCACTCTTCTACTAATATCATAAACCATATCCTGTCTACGTGCCGGAACTGTTACCTGTGTAAAAATAGTGTGATAATAGACAATGAAATTGCTAGAAAAATAAAAAGGGCATTGGCAGAAAATATTACTAAGGAATATAAAGATGAATCAATGAAAAACAAAGTACCAGCAAACGTTACTTCCATTGATCAAACAGTCAATGAATCAAATAATACCAAAGACGAAAAGCATATTGACCCTGTCGATGACACACCTATAAAAATTGTGTATGAGTCAAAATGGAATAATGATTATTCTACTGATTACGAACTAAGAGAAGACAATAGCTATAGTATCAAGAGAGAACATGGTGAACCATTTTATGGAACAGATTCAAAATGTCCAAAGTTGTTCAGTGGTATTAATAATGTATAATAATATATATTTTTGTATTAATATTCTACATGACATTATTTCATTAAAAATATATTATGCATTACATTGTTATGTGTTCATTATTTTTAGAGTAAACTAGCATATCGAACGTTTAGAATGTCTATTAAAACATCGGAGATGTAAGAAAAGGAATTTACATACATCATATATCGGATAGATAGGTTAACATAGAGAAAATCTTAGTATAAGAATGAATAAATTCTCTATCAACATCCATTGACAGATACTTGGGATAGCATTGACAAAATCAAAGTATCAGAGAGAATAAGTTCTTTATCGATGTCTTTTGACAGATACGTTTGATAACACTGACATAATTTAAGTATCAAATTGAACAAATTCT